>PVJL010013520.1:0-31965 GCA_004026885.1 Lyroderma lyra
AGCCTTATTCTTTTTATGTAGTATTGCTTTGGCAATTCGAGGTCTTTTATGGTTCCATATAAATCTAATAATTCTTTTATCTATTTCACGAAAGTATGATTGTGGGATTTTGATGGGTATTGCATTAAATCTGTAGATTGCTTTGGGCAGAATGGCCATTTTAACAATGTTAAGTCTTCCTATCCATGAACAGGGGATAGTTTTCCACCTCTTAAAGTCTGTTTCAATTTCTTTCAAAAGTGCCTTATAGTTTTCCATGTTTAAGTCTGTCACGTTCTTTGTTAAGTTAATTCCCAGGTACTTCATTCTTTCTGTTGTGATAGCAAAGAGAATTGACTCCCTCATTTCTTTTTCTGAGGATTCGTTGTTTGTATATGGGAATGCTGTTGATTTTTGTACATTGATTTTGTATTCTGTGACTTTACTATATTTGTTTATTGTTTCTAGTAGTTTCCTGGTGGAATCTTTTGTTTCAGGTTGAAGAGCTTCCTTCAGTATTTCTTGGAGTGCTGGCCTTGTGCTGTCAAATTCCCTCAGCTTCTGTGTGTGTGAGAAGGTCATTATTCTATCTTAATATCTGAAGGATAATTTTGCTGAATAATTTATTCTTGGCTGTAAGTTTCTCTCTTTTAAATTTTTAAATATTGGATTCCACTCCCTCTTGGCCTGCAGAGTTTCTGCTGAGAAATCTGATGCCAGCCTGATGGGTTTTCCTCTAAAGGTTATAATTCTTTTTTCCCTGACTGCCTTGAGAATTGTCTCTTTGTCTTTAGTTTTGGACATCTTTAGTACCATGTGTCTTGGAGAAGATCTGTTAGGGTCCAGGTATCTAGGGGACCTGTTTTCTTCTTGAACTTGGGGTTCCAGATCTTTCCATAGGTTTGGAATTTCTCATCTACTATTTGTTTGAGTATGCTCTCTGTAGAATATACAGCTGGTTTTAAATGTATAGCAGCATACATTAAGTATATCTTGATAAAGGAAAAAAGAGAGGAGGAGGAGGAGGAGAAATGCTCTTCTTTAAATTCCTGATCATGTTTAAGTTTGTAGATGACAATTTTATATGAGAGTTTTACTTTCTAGATCAAGCAACAAAAATTGTACAAAATAATTCCAAAGTGATTTATTAAATGAAATGGGATGAATGGGGTAGTTTGACTTGTTATTTAAAACAAATTTCACACCATTTAGAATGTTCAAAATTCCAAGTTTTCAAAAAAAATGTTTTATCATTTTTTTCCTATGGAATATGGCACATACCTTTCAACATAGGAGAGGTTTCTGCATGGGAATAATTATATTCTGCTAAACCATGTTATGTGATGTTGTGTTTGTATATTTTTATTTTGTTATTTAAAGTTAAATTTCTGAATATGATAGGTTATTCTTCCTGAGTTGCTATGCCATTGTGATTTCCACCAGAGTCACTGCAATAAAAGAGTTTCTTTCCATGCTGCGGATTCTAACACCAAGAAGAGCCTTCCCCAAGGGCCTTTAGACATTCCTATTCTATTCTGTTCTGTTCTCTTCTGTTCTGTTCTGTTCTGTTCCATTCATTCCATTCCGTTCTCCATTTTCTATCTCATTGCCAAGTCACTTTTTTATTATATTAATGAATAATTGCATGTTTCTCCCTCTAAGCTATATTAAGATCAATACTCACCATATATTTAGACTTATTACACAGCAAGGAATGTATCTTCTCTCTAGTTAGATTAAAATAAAATGCTTTAACTTTCTAAAAGGCAGTGTTCATGTAGCATGTAATAGAATGTCTAAAAGAAAGTAACTAGCGAATCATTTATAATAAGCTCTCAATTGAGTTGTAAATATTATTTTCCAATATACATTTTCCCTTTCTTCCTTAGCTATAAAAATATGGATATCATGAACTAAATCTGTATATCCTCACCTCCAACACACTTAAGTGTGTTTCTGTGAGTGACTTAGGTCTGATAAGATATGATTAACATGTAAATTGTAGGAAATATGTATAAAGGGAAAAGGCTTTCACTTTATTTACATTTTATTTTTTTCTCCTGGCTGAACTGCAAGTATGATTTTGGAGGTGAGTCATGTAGTAAATTTATGAATTTACTACATGCATAACAGAACCTGAGTCCTTGATAGAATAGAGTCCCATCCCAGTCTCGACACTCTACCAAAATAGTGAATGATAAACAAATTAATCGTTTTCTAAGTCACACTTTTTTTTCGGTCACACATAGCTAAACCTTAGCGTAATATATATATATATATATATGTGTATATATATATATATACACATATATATATATATATATATATACATATATATATATACATATATATATATATGTCGATATCTATTTGTAGATATTGATATAGCTATAGATATAAATATTCACATTTGTATGTACATATAGTATGTTTTGGACCATGTTTGTTTTGCCAGAATTCAAAGATAGTAGCACTTGCTATTGTCTTCTTCTGTAGTTCATGTTAATGAAAGCTTGTGTCTCACTAAAAATTATGACTTCTTCAAATGTATTTTTAATATTACCAGATATGCAATATCATTTGCATTTGAAAAAATGAATGTCCAGCTGTCTGCTGTAAGTTGCCTATCTCAGGCATAGTTCTGCCATTCATGGGAGACATAGTATCTTAATGTTTTAATTAAAAATAAATCTTTCTATTAATGAAATATTATGAAACTGACAAATAGAACCTAATGTTTGGACAGGGCATAAGACTTGTATTTTTATAGCCTGATTAAGACCAGACCCCTCTCACTATAGTGTAAAAATAAATATATGTTTTCCATTTATTAGTTCTGCCTAAAATTAGAATGTTATTTTCACTCACCAACTGAACTTTTTCCTTTTCATTCATAGATAGTATAGGATTAGCCAAGGAACCAAAAATACATATAGACACATGATACAATTTGTTAAGAACTATACACCTGCAAAGAAATAAATTAATGTCGTATTTACGGAATTAGGCAGACAACACAGTATTCTAACAACTTCTAAGTCAAAGTCAGGTGCAAAACCATTATCAGGGCTAGCCTTCTAGACTGGAACAATAAGAAAATTGAGATTCTCTTTATTTCCTCGGAACCTGTTTTCAAATGATCTTGGTAAAATAGAAAAGAAACCACAAATATAATAGAAATTATTTTACTTCTGAAACTTTTAACAAAGTTTGATCAGATAATATGAACTAGAGCATTATACTTTAACTAGAAATTAATTAAGAAGTAATTGCTCACAGCAGTGAATATTTGGCTGGTTTCAAGTAATGTAAAAATTATAAACTAGGTATACATTTATATATACTCATAAATCTAATAAATTAACTCTGATGCTCTTGGTATATCAGGTTTACTGACTATCAGTGGTTGAACATAAGGTTGTTATTTAAACAGGTGACATGAATATAGGCTAAGCAACTAACACATTTTTTCCTGTGAATATGGAAATATGTAGCATACTTTATATTCCAGGCCTGAGAGAAGGGAAATGATGACTTTGATAATATTTAAAAATAATTTGCTCTTCCCATAAGTTGTGGGGAAAGAAATCTATTTGCAATCACAGTGGTCACTCACTATGCCCCCTAATTAAGTAGATTGGGGTGAGAATACCCACAGCAGTAATGCTGATGGAATTATAACCTTTTCTAAAGATTTCACATCCTATTTGTTCTTCATAATTCTAGCTTAAGAACGAGGTTGCTTTTTAAAACACAATTACTTATATTGACTTTCCAGAGGGCTGTATTATCTGGTGAAAACTGTAGCCTTCTTGGAATAAAAACTCATTAGATCAAATAAATGGATATACATTTTGTTCTTGGAGAATCAGCTCATTTGTCCATGGGTTGTACTGTAGACATAAAATAGTTGATTTCATTCAATTTTCAAGAGTGAGGAATTTGAAAAGACCAAATAGCTGACAGGAAATTCTGTGCTTTGCCAGTAGTTAGCCAGAACTTAAAACCTCAGCTTCACAACCTAACATGTGAGTGGGAATGGAAAACACGAATTAACTGAGCCTCAGATTTATTGTCTACAAAATGCAGATTAGGATACTATTTGCCTTGCAAGACAGATCTGAGCATTAAATAAAGTAACATACTCTGTTCAGTGGCTGTGTATCAGATATCCATTGCCATAACAACGTACATTCTATATTTAGCACACTTCAGTGGCTCATCACAATAAGCATTTACATTTTTCCATAAGTCACTGCATCTGCTGAACAGATCTTCCCATCAGCCCTACACGCAGCTGACAGCTGGATTTCTCCATGAGTGCGTGATCAGTTGGTAGGTCAGGGAGGGGCTACCTCATTTCATATGCCCTTAGCTGGCTCTCTTCCTCATGGTTTCGCAGCAGCATTCCAGCACGCTGGCTGGTACATGTTTGCATAGCGATGATGCTGGAGGGAGGTGTGTAGGGTTCAGGAGTAAAAGCAGAACTGTGCAAGTCTTTTGAGCCCTTAGGCTTGGGACTAGTGCACAGGTATTCCTGCTGCTGCTTTTTTTTTTTTTTTTTTTTTTTTTTTGGTATGTGGGTAGTTCCCTGGCCAGAAAACGAACACAGGCTGCAGCGTTGACAGCGACAGGGCAGAAGCCTTAAGCCACTACACCACCAGGGAACTCCACCTGCTGCTTTCTACTGGCCAAATTAAGTCACAGGACCAATTCAGGTTTGAGGTGCAGAGGAATAGACCCCTCTTCTCCTTGGGAGAGTTTGTGAAGTCTGTTAAAAGGGGCATAGATACAGACAGAAAGAATCGGGTGCATATTTGTAATCAGTCTATTAGAACCTGGCCCAAAGGAAACAGAAAGTAAATCGAGTAATTCTCTACTTATACACAGTGTGCATAAATTAATTGCCAGATGCCCATCAAGTGCAACATTAGATACATAAGTGAATTCAGAATCAAGAGTACTGATCTTTCTGAAGTGTAAACAGGATGATGTGATTTCCAGGAAACACTTTCAAAGATTTGTCTTCAGCTGCCACAGAAGGCCCCACACACCTCACCTGCTAGGCCACCTCTGCAGCCTTAGCACTCCTTCCTCTCACAAGCCCCTGGCAATATCCACAGTAGACTTCTTATAGAACTTTGGCATGTGGCTTTCTTCTGTCCATATCTCTTCCTATGGCAGACATCTTCACACACCCAGACTTTCAGCTCAGGCATCCACTGGTTTGATGCTCAAGCACTCCTGTGCCCACCTCTTTCAGAGTTTGGCATTCTTCTGTCAGCCTCCACTACTAAATCAAGATGTCTTGTAGGAGGAATTTTCACCTTTATCTCTGTAGCCCCAGTGCCTGGAACAAAGAAGAGCTTAATATGTGATTGATGAAAGAAGGGATATATCTTTTATGAAATAATGCTCCATAGTGAATAGCATCCCATATATTTAGTCCCATTTTTTAACTGATTAGGGCAGATCATTATACTAAAGATAGGGATGTAATAAGGACAGAAAAGACAGATTGTGTTGTCAAGAGAATTGCTGTTTTAGAGGGAGGAGAAAAAAATTGATGTAGAGAAATACTGTGAAGTGCTACATTTTCCACAACGGACTTAAGTCTGGAAGTCAAGGACATGTTCAGTATCCAGAGTGCTTTTTCCAGTATAACTAAATAGCAGTAAGTGTGACTATATTTTAAATGGGCAGTCTAGTGAGAAATAGCTAAATCACCTCTGAAAACCCTAATTTATGGAGGTGTACAATCTATTTTGATTGTTAAACCCAGCGTATGTTGGCTCCATTTGTAGATTCAGTGGAAAATAAATAGGTGACATTGAGCAGCAAGACAGGAGAACGTATTAAAATCCCTAGATACTTTTTCTGTCTGACTTCTTTTGTTTAGCATGATGTTCTCAAAGTCCCTTCATAAGTGGAATGTAAACCTGAAAGCAACACAGAGACAAAAACTCATAGACACAGTCAATAGTTTAACAGTCACCTGAGGGTAAGCAGGGAGGTGGGGTCAAACACATGGTGATGGAAGGAGAACTGACTGGGTGGGGAGCACATACTGCAACACGTAGACGACGCCCTGTAGGATTGTACGTCTGCATGGAACCTATGTAATTCTTGTTAACCAAGGTCAACTCAATTAAGTCTAACAATTAAAAAAAATAATTAAAATGATGAGAATGGTAGTTAAGTAGAGAATTTATCGTAGGTATAATTAAAATATAAAGTACTACAGTATAAATTCACAAAAATAAAGTCCCTAAAGTTATTAAAAATGAATTCATATGAAATCGTTTTAGAATGTTGAGGTATTTGAAAAGCTAATATGTGGTAGTAATTAAGTGCTGACTCTGAGACAGTTCTTTTGGTTGAAGCAAACATTTTCAAAGATTTTGGGAACAAACATCATTGCAGCTGTCATATTTTGCCACGGACACACACAAAACTTGTCTCCATTCAGCCTTCAAATGGCAGGAGGATTTGTTCCAATAGAGACAACCATTACATTAAATCACACTCAACTAGATAGAAGTACCTATAAAAAATATTTACCACAGACTTAGTAATTCTGACACTTATGCAGTTTTGCTGTCTATTTTATCCCTAGCTCTTCAGCATAGCCATTCATAATATTAATGAAACATAAATTCTTGTGCTTAGTAGAAGAAAGTGTCGCCATTGTCTATGAGATCAGTTGTTTGATGAACCATAATGGTTCCTAGAGAAGCATTCTTTGGTCTGTTAAGGAGGGAATTCAAGCTCTCCCAAATTCTCCACTAGGTACAGTATATTTATAAAGACTAAGGCTTTCCAAACCCAAATTGGCAAACAATAATGCTAGGTGCTTTGGAAGAAAATATAGAACCTATTTTTTTTTTAGTAAAATATCAAGTGTCAGCCTCAGAGTCATTTGTTTATTAGCTATCTCTGATTAATATAGTTTAAAATGGTTATTAAAACAGAGGCAGTTTTTATTGTAATGGAGCATATCTAAGAGGAATGAGTAATGAACAATAACTTAGGTAGAGAGACAAATGGAAACTGTGAAAGGGAAGATTGAGATATAACTGTCTGTACCAGTAGAGCATTAAGAATGCTTAAATTATTGAGATGCTCTGTAACACTTAGAAAATAGGCATTACCTAAGTCACCGTGGCCCATTCCTCCGTAATTTCCTGAACTTATCATTATCCAGAAACTAAGTGTTTATGAACTCTGCCAATAAGGCATCTCAGGATTCTACTCAAGGATAAAGATAATGTTAGTTCTATTCATTGGTGTCTGCTATAATATAATTTGCTATATGTATTACAATAACACACCTACACTTGGAAGAAAAATATAATACGCTACAAAGAACATAATAATGTGTCAAAATTATATTGGGATGATCAGAAATGCATAAAGGAATTGCACATGCACACACACACATTCATGCATACATATTGTTTATACATAGATATATGTATATATGTGTGTGTCTGTACACATACAAGAAAAGGAAGAAGTAGGAGAAGGAGGAGGAGGAAGAGGAAGAGAAAGAAGAGAGGAGAAAGAAGGTCTAAGATTTTTTTTCCACAACCCATCTTACATACCTCTAGGGTAACTGCAACCCCGTTCTGAGACCACTACTCATAGTTTTAATCATTATGTTGAAACACTTTTGTGCATTTGTCCCAAGATGACTGACAGGTTACATATTTGTAATAATAGTCAAAATAACAACTTCTGTGTACTTGATCTTCTGGGTCTCCCCTGCAGTAGTACAATCCCAAGTTGTCTCTCCATGCAGGAGGCAGTGCCATAAAGGAGCATGTGGTCATGAATGTTCCTGATACTTAGCTTTTATGGTTTCATACTTCCTCACCATATTTTGCCATTGAGTAAACTGAGAATTTAGGCAGTGTTCAGAGATCCATGCTTGTCCCCACGTTCCCTCAGTTTAGCCCAATCTCTCTCAAGATGAAAATTTTAAACATCATTTTAAATTGTTTATTTTTACAAAAATATCAGTTATGTGTGTCAGACACTGCCAGATCTTAAGAGTGAAATGATAAAGAAAATGTTGTAGTCTCTTATATCAACAAGCATGAAGCTGGCTCTCCCTTGCTTGTATTTCAGCCCATACTCTAGTGTCAGTGAAAAGCAGTGGAAATAGAGTGCATACAATAGAATAAAACGTTTCTAACTGTTCATCCACTATGTATGCCTTGGGATAAACACCTTTAAAATATTGCAGCTTTATCCTCGGTTTAAGATGAACCATTAATTTACACTGTAGTATCTTGGTTCCTGGAATAATTTATTTTCTTAAGTTAATTATGACTTTGTTTTGTGAGAATTTGATTTTAGAACTTATTGCTTGGAATAGCTTTGCTCTGTCTATGTTTCTGCTATCTTTTCTATTGCTTTATAGTGAGAATTGTAAAACAGGCTGCATTATAATTCACACTTGGATTCAAGGAAGATTGGAACTCAGTTTACAACTCAGCCACACAAATACTTTAACTGTTATGATCTTACTGTCAGTGCCATTTTCTGTTGCGGTCCACTTTTATCCTTATTGCTATGCCCTGGGTCAACCTTATATTATAATTAATGCTTTCTTTAGAACTATGCTGCTATTTGTATTTAAGATTTCATTTGTGTTTGAAGTTTTATAAATAAAAAAGTATAGGTTCTATGATATTATAATCTATAAACATCAGAGAAATTCATACTAGAATTTTGCATATTTTAGTTAAACTTATTTAAAACAAGAAAAAAAATCTAACTAATAAAGCCTCATGGCCACATGAGCCTTCTATTGGTTTAACACTCTGAAATCATGTTCTCTTAATATATGTTTTTATGACTTTAATGCAAGAATTAATGAGAGCAAATGATTCTTTTAGGAATACGATCAAATCACTCACAATGTGGGAAATTATCCACAATTCCAGTAATCACCTTGACTTCCTCTTTCTGTTAACTCCCAAGATCCCTTAGCTAGTTTATACCAAGTTCACTGAGACCCTGAACAACTTAAATAATGAAAATCCGGGGAGCCAGTGGCTTTGTAGCTTTAAAGACATATGTGCTGTTTTTGTTGGAGTCTGTTATCCCTGCCAGATCTCAGTCTTTTTAGATGGCTTAGTTTGACTCTTTTTATGGTACTTCAGTAGTAAGTAAAAGAAAACTAGAAGCCATATTCATTTTTCCTAATCAAATATAACCTAGTAGGTATCTGGTACTATTCTAAGTGTTTTACAAAGGCTTGCTAATTTAATTTTCATGACAATCATATGAGGACGTTTTGGTCCTTATTCTCATTATACAGGAGTGGGGTTTGAGGCAGAGAAAACTTAGTTATGTTGCCCAAGTTACATAATCAGTAAGCAATATGAGTTAATATTTATATGCTGACTCTCTTGTCCCAAAGTTCATCTCCCAACAACTCACCTGCTGTATCCAGAAATAATGACAGGGATTGTCATGTTCATAGATAGAGAACAGGGGAATGTTGGATTCTGTATACTAGTTTTATACATTCATTATGGATAACATTAAGAAGCCTGGATCTCAGCTACAGGATAGAACATGTGAGAGTCAAAGAGAGTTCCCCATCATTAACACCTCATATTAGTAAGTTACATTTGACAGAACTAATGAACTAATGTTGACACGTTATTATTAACAACCAATGTTGATACATTATTATTAACTATATAGTCCATGCTTTATTCATTTTTCTTATTTTTTTTTTTACCTAATATTGGTGTTGTATTTCAAGATCCCATCGATCGAAGATAGCTCATTATGTATAGTGTCTCCTTAGGTTTCTTTTGTCTTGCATTTCTCAGATTATCTTTGTTTTGATAAATGGGAGTTTTGAGGAGTACTGGTTAGCTATTTTCCAGAATGCCCATGGTTAGACTGAAGTTGTATATTTTTGGAAGGAAGACCACAAAGGTAAAATCATTTTCATTTTATAATATCAAAAGTCCACGCTATGAACAGCGACTTACCACGATTGATGTTGAACTTAATCACATTGCTGAGACAGTATTTGTGAGAATTATCTACTCTCCTCATGCAGTTACTTTGTTCCCACTTCTGTCTGTGCTTCGGGAAGAAAGTCACTATGTGCAGCTGACCCTGAAGGGGTGAGGAGTTACCTTCTGCTTCCTTCAAGACAGAGTAACTTCATAAATTATTTGGAATTCTACACAGGAGTTTCGACAATGATTTATTTATATAACTATGAAATTTTAGATATTTATTTTATACTTTGAGTTAAAATGCCAAACTACTTTATTTCTTTCGTTGTTCAGATTATTTGAGCTTTGGCAATTGGAAACTCAGTTTCTTTTGGTTCCTGTATGCTATTGACACACCCCCATTATTGTGTGGCATTTTGGGGGTACTCTTACTTTTTGGTACTATAAGATTATCTTGTATATTTCCTGTCCCATACTTGGTCTTTTCTCCAAGGAGCCCCAGTACTCTTATTGGGGAATGACTTTAGAAACCAATATTTAGTTACTACGTGTAGTCGTGCTCTTGGGTATCATTGTTTCTAACCCCACTCAGCTAACAAAGGAAGTGTATGTGTTGATACTGACTCATGTATATACACATATTTGTAAATATTTCCATATGTAGCCATCTGCAAATGTATTAAACAAAACATGAGTCCATTCTGATGTTTTCAGCTCTTAATTCATTACTATCTGGATCATTTGAAACTCCTTTTCATGCTTATTTGTAAATTTTCACTCCAACATTAAGAAACCTGGTTCCCACCATCTTCCATCCATTTACTTAATTGATCAATTCTGGTGTTATAATTCTTAAATCTCGCCACTGAGGGAAATAACTTTGCACACTAGAGCAGTGTTTCTATGCAATTCTGTTTGCCTTAAGTCTTACCGACACTCCAGTTATTTCCAAAATGACTTCAATCAAACTTTTTTAATCCAAACCCATTCAGTTACATTGTTTTAACATTTGTAGTGCAACTAGATTGATTTTTTAAAAATATATTTTGATATTCTGCATTCCATGCCATGAGTTCCCAATGTCTTAAATGATTTTTTTAAAATTTGTATTTATTAAGGTTCACTCTTTGTGCTTAAAGTTCTATGGGTTTTGACAAAAGCATAGTGTCATTTATTTCCCCATTAGAGTATAATGCAGAATATTTTCAACTCCTTAAATATTCCCCTGTGCTTCATCTATTCAACTCTGTCCTTCTCTCTGTAGACCTTAGGAGCCACTGATCTGTTTACCATTGCTATAGTTTTGTCTTGCACAGAATTTAATATGATTGGAATCATGTAATATGTAGCATTTTCAGACTAGCTTCTTTCACATGGCAATATGCATTTGAGAGTCATTCATATATTTTCATTGATTTCTGGCTATGAAAATAAAGTTACTTAAATTTTTTGATGATCATATTTTTGCTGTTTTAGCTAAAAACTCATCATTAAACTCAAGGCCGCATAGAATCTTTCCTAATTTTTCTTTTAGATGTTTAATAGTTTTTCATTTTTCATTTATATCTATGATCTATTTTGAGTTAATATCTGCAAAATGTGTGAAGACTCTTTCTAGGTTGAAATATCTGCCATAAACGTCCAATTGTTACGGCATTATTTGTTGAAAAGATCACTCATTTATTTTCTATTGGATTGTGTTGCTCCTTTTTTATCGATCAGCTGACTATATTTATGTGAACCTGCTTCTAGGTTCTCTGTTCTGTTACATTGATCTATATGTCTTTATTTTCACTAGGACCCATGCCATCTTGTTTATGGTAGATTTATAGTACAATTTGAAATTGCATAGAAAGTGTCCTCCAACTTTGTTAGGCATCTTTCTTTTTTTGTAGTTAATTATCTATGGAAGTGTTTGTCATTATTTTTTTTTTCATTTTTTAAGTTCAGCTTATTGGGGTGACATTAGTAAAACTACATAGTTTACAGGTGTACAGTTCTTCATCATCTATGTGTTACAACCTGAATTCCCATGAATAAATGATTAGATGAAGAAGCTGTGGTACATTTACTCATGGAGCATTACCTGGCCATAAAGAATAACAAAATCTTACCTTTTGTAACAACATGAATGGAACTAGGCATGTCATTTTATGGTGATACAGAAATGGTATAAAACATCCAAACATAAGCACTATACAAGTGTCTGTTTACATTATGTCTGCGACATCTCACTTGCCAGAGTAAGTTAAATGACCAATTTTAGGAACAACAGGAGGGAAACTATATTCTGTCTCTTGATGGAAAAAAAATCCTTAAGCATATGCAAAAGGATGTTTTCAGAGAAGGATGAAAAATTGCTTCCATTAATTAAATCTATGGCATTCTGGTCCCTTCTGCAGCTTTACTTCATAGCAGTTACTGCTATCTAAAATTATCTTTTTACATTTATATGTGATTTTCTACATTTCCAACTGTAACACATTCTGTGAAGGGAATTGTCTTCCTTATTATGTCTTTAGTACACAGAAAAGTAATCATAGTAAATTTATTCCGATAACACGTAACACACAAAGCACACTCTTCATGTTGACATCAGTTATTCAAACCATAACTAAGGCTGGCTCTGTTCCTAAACTTTGACAGGAGAAGTGACAATTTCAAAGCAATTTAAGTATAGACAAGGACAGAAAGATAAAAGAGAATTATAAATTAAGAAAAAAAATTAAATGGCTTCTCTTCTTACCTATTTCTCTTGGAGTTCTCTGTAGCCCGTCACCCTGTGAAGACAACTGCTTCATGGAAATGCTTTTGGCCCCTGTCATCTGTGATACTGTCACTCTCTTAGTGATCCATTTATGCGTCTGCCATTGGTCTATTGGCTCTGCATCCTATACTCCTGTGCACAGCTTGTGAATTTCACAGTATTCTCTGCTCTGATTTTCTATGTACCTTCCTCTTTGCTGACCATACTCTTACATATGCTCTTCCTAGCATATTCATTAACTTTCCATCTAACAATCCATCTTTACATCCAAATCCCAGGTATTTATTCATTTCTCGGTGAAAGCTGGTTTTCTGGACCTGAACATAACACTTGCACTCTTAGGTTTCAAGCCCAAGATTATTATCTGAATTCTGCAATCCTTTACAGTGGTCATTTATTTCTCAGCCCACCTCTCTTACCTATATGCCTTCATTTACACCAATACTATATCAACCACAGAACCCTGTAAATTCCAGCACTGGGATATCTACACCTGTGCCAGATGTTTTGTTGTCTGTCAGTCTCTTAGCTTCCTCAATTAAAACATGATTCAGCATTTCTTAACTTCTTAACTCCAATCTTAAAATTTTTCAGGTTAGAACACACTGAAAGTTTCCTAATCTTTATGAGTAAGTAACAAAATTATAAACTGTCATTTAAATCTCTTCGTGGTCTTCTCTTTATCCACCTTTACAGTCTTCTCTGTGACTATTTCTACTATCTTTATTTGGAAAAGGGCAAGAAGAAACTTTCTGATTTGTTAGCAGAGATCCTTTTTTAATCTAGGTGCCTATGTTAAGTTTGGTTGCTGTCTCAATTGGCATGTCTGTGCACTGTGTGCCCTTTATATGTACATTATCCATTATCCAACAGTTAAATCAAATACTGGTTAAGGATAGGATGAAAGTGGTTATGTTAGCTAAAACATGTCTGGTTTCATATATTCCTCAGGAAGAGAATAAAACTGTGGGTTACATTTAGATTCAAGATACTCATGCCTTCCAAATATTAGTAAAACTTAAAAAGCATCAAACAAAATTTAAATAAATAGAAACATAGTAGAAAAAGCAAAGTAGAAAATATAGATAAATCAAAGCTACTAATGATAAGAGCAATAAAACCATTATAAGATATGTGAGTCCTTTAGAGAGATGTATTGAACAGTATTCAAAGGGTATAAACAAGCAATGATATTGATAGAGTATTAAAAGAAACCTGAGTAAATAGGAAGAGGTCCAAATTCATGGAGAAGAAGATTGAATTTTATAAAGGTATGAATTTTAACCTGGCAACTAGATAAAAAACTTTGGAAAATTTTTTGGCAGTGTCTATTTAAACTGGACATGTGCATACTTTATTACTCAGTAATTCCACTCTTAATTGTGTATATGTATATAGATTTAGATAGATTCTACTCCTAAGTGTATATCCATAAATATGTATAAACAAAAATGTGTGCATATGCAAACTAAAAATACAGTTGTAAATATATGCAGAGCAATATTATTAATAATTATTAATAACTAAGACTGTCCACAATTCAGATATCCGTATAAAATGAAATGCGTAAAGACTATATTAACATAACTAAAATATACAGAAGTTAAAATAAATTATGACTACAGAGGAACACACGGAGAAACCTCCAAACTATAATATTGACCAGAATATGGTAGGTGAAAAAGAGTAAATATTGAATAATTTCATGTATTATGTCATGAAATAGACAAAGCAATTTCTTGAGTTATGTATCAAGATACTAGTTACCCTTTATGACAAATAGAAAATGAAACCGACTTCTGTGGTGTTTGTTATGTTCTATATTTTTCTTCTGGGCTGTTGTCCATTCTGTGATTATTTTGTAAAAGTCACTGAGACGTATTATAATTCATGCAAGTTTCCTTTAAAAGTTTTAGTTAAAATATAGTAATATGTTCAGTCTCACTAAGAATCTAGAAAATATGAATCAAAACAAATGGCAAGAATGATTGGCAAAAGTGGCCAATCTTTAACAAATATTAAAAAGTTTGATGATACCAAACTCTGGTCAGGGTACTAGGGTAGAGGAACCACATACACTAGTAATTGGTACAACCATTCTGGAGACCAAGGTCCAAAAAACTTTTTCTTGCACTTTTTCATATGCTTAGATAATTGTACAAGGATACTAATTGCTGCAATGTTTAAAATAAGGAAAAATAGTCATTTAAATATCTTTCAGTTATAAAACAAATAAATAAATTTCCATAGATATTTTACGTAATGGAATTGCATGCAGAAATGAAAACGAATGAAATACACACACATACACACATACATATACACACACAAACACTAAAAAAATCTCAAATGGGTAATATTGAAAAAAAAGTTAGTTGCAGAATATGTATTAAAGACATATCTTAATATTCAAATCTCTCACATTCTGGGCACAGAACATCAGTACATATTATTAAATAAGGGAATGACTAAGTTCTGAGCCCCAAGGCCATTACACACAGAAAGAAAATTACATGTGACTTGACTCAGTTAATAAGTACTTTATTGATAAAGTAGACTTTTGCAGCTTTGAAGAATTAGATTTAGCCTGGAAAAGAAATGAACAATTCAGGTAAAGGAAAAATATGCCTTCACTTGATCATCCTTAACATAGAGTTTTTTCTCCTTCCTTCTCCCCCATCTGCATCTTTCTTCTCCCAGTTTCCTCTCTTTCCTATCCTTAGCATTTCTGTGGAATGACTTGTGTGCACATCTTAAACACATTGATGCTTCAGTGTAAAATGGAGATGATTACAAAACCTACTTCATGAGCCTCATGGAAAAAATAGATGATACAGTACATGTACCACACTTAGAACAATGGAAAGTGCTCATCAAACTTGTAGCTATTTACATTGGTGAACAACATCATACAGATTGCCTTTCTGTGAGAATTCTCTCCTTAACTTTGGAGCTTCCATTCCTTTTTGGCATCTTGAGTGTTATAGAGTCCAAAAAAACTTCTGTAAGTTGTATATGAGACTCATAAAATTCAGCCATAAAGCCCAGAAGAAACACTCTGCTTATTTCAAAATGGGCAAAAACTACAATTTAATAATATAGCTGTTCTCCTTTCTGTATCATATGAGTACATGATTTTTGATCCTCGTTAGTTGTATACCTTCTGTGAATGTAGTACCTGCATTTTAAATATCTTAAATAAGTCAAAACATTATGAAAATATATTAACATTCCAGAATACTTCTTACCATGTATCTGAAGATTCAAGTCTTTATTAACTTTTCTGGTATCAGTAATTATAACCTCTAAGTTAAAGAATCAACCTTGAGTTTCTACATACTCAATTATTTGTTGACCAATACATTATGAATTATAGTCTGCCTAAATTACCAGAACAGTAAAACCATCTTTATAATGGAAGCCTCGCTTACTCAGAGGTCATATCTAAGCTATTTTTTTTAAAAAAATCATATCACATTTGACTCTCATAACAACTTTCAGGAAAGTTATACATTGATATAATCATTTTATTACTGTAAACAACTCTGACAAAAGGCACTGGAGAAAGAAAAGGAGACTTTATTAGATAACAGATAACACAGCCTCTAGTAGAAACCAAATGTGCATGCCTCAAAAACAAAGAAAAGGCCATTTGCTATAGAAAACTTCCTACCCATAGTTCTCATATCAGTCTTCTTCATGTGAATGAGGTGTCCAAATTGTACAGTCTGGATTGGTCAGTATAGATGCAAATCATGATCCATTGTATAGTTCTGATTGGTTGGGTGATAGCATGGCAGTGAGTGAACAAGAAACTTCTCTGCAGAGATGGACTCGGCGTAAATAGGCAGGGTGTTGTGGGAAACTCAGAGTTGAGCTGGTGGTTCTTCCAGCATGGAGAGTGCTTAAAAGGCCCCAGTCAGTAAATAGCCACTAGACTCACTTTTTGAATTTAGGCCCAGTTAACCATAGGGAGTCCAAGTCTATCTCAACTGATAAATTCCTTCTTGGGGGTTCAAATTAGATAATTTTCTTCCTGGAGTCCACACTACTAGTGAACCTAAAACAGAGAAATGAGGTAACTTCCATAGACTCACAGGACCTGAGAGTTACAGCATTATAACACTTTCTACAATAGGCATTACCTAACAGAACAGCTAGAAACAATTTTTTTATTATTTAATATGTGACCGAACGTAGGAATTAATGAACAGCAATAAACATATGATTAGTTCTGATTAAATTTGGAAAGTACCAAACAGAGCTTATACAAATAGAGGGCCATATGTTAAAACATTTTGCAGTGATTGGACAACTCTTTCAATAATAAAGTAAGGTTAAAATTTTATGACCAGTGGTTGGTTTTGCACCCAAATCATTGTGAGGATTTTGTACCATCATGTAAAAAGTTAAAGGAATAAATAAATTCTACCATGTCTTACCTTCTGTTTGGTAGAAACTAGGAGTTAGGATCATGGATGAATTTATCCCCAGACAAATTGCAATTTTCTGCTGTGATTCAAAAAATAAATAAGCTGTTACTTCCCCTAAACTAAAATATAACATTCTAACATTTCTTTTAGCTAACACAATGGTTCTTGAAATATTTTTTACATAATATCTTATAAGACCTTTGTGTCTACAGCTCAAGGGCATTTAATGTGAGTTTAAAATTTGCTTATAATATTAACTATACGTTATAATAATTTATAAGGTAAATATGTTCCACAGCACAATACCACAGTTTTATTCTAGTTTGAAATGAAATTTTGCTCATAATATTTAAAATACAGATGAACATCGAAAATTATTCATAAGCATCTGATTTAAAACAATACCAGTACATTTATTTTTAATTTACTGAGGGCCTTCTATCTGCCAGCTACTGTTGAAAGTAGAGAAAACGTGCCCCCCGCCCCCAAAGTACTTACCCTCAAATAAATTACTTCTAAGGGAGGAAATTGCACCATGAACAGATAAACAAATATTTTTGACAATGCAAAATAGTGGTGAGTTCTGTAAGACATCAACTAAGGAAATGTGATAGATGATGTCCTACAGGCTGGAAAGCAGCATGCATGGGTGATCAGGTATGTATCATCAAGAAGATGATATTTGAAATGAAACATAAATTCTTAGTGGGAGACAGCTATGTGAATCATTGTAAGAACAGTATTCTAGGCAGGAGGTAAAAGGCCCTGAGATGGAAATGAGGGGCTGTATTTGAGGAACAGACAAAACAAAAATCAAAAACAATAATGTGATCTGGACATGGTAAGTAAAAGGCATTATAGTATTAGAAAAGTAGTTGGTGTTTGATTATATAGATTTTTTGTGTAAACAGTTTGCATTTTATTTTAGTATTAATTGCAAAGCAGACTGGAAGGATTTGTTAGGTGGATGTGGGGAGAAGGAGGCAGGTTAAAAGGTAAGACCACCCCCTTGGAAAGAGTTGTAAATTATATTGCATAAAGTTTATAGGTTATATCATCAAGTGAAATTTGTTTCTAGTAAACCTCAAGGTGAACAGTGACCTGTAGATCCAAAACAATTATACCAAGCAGTACAGTATGAAATAAATATGTATTTATGTTATGTAGTATAACAAATGTTCAGATTCTGCTGTTGGGGCTGAGTAAGCCATGCCTGAGTAGTGCCTGCTATTTCTTTTCAGCATCTGAGTGCTGTGATTCTTAGTTGTTAATTTCATTCTTAATTAAGATACATCAGTTAAGGCAAACTGTACCTTAAGACTGTTGTAGATCTAACTTTTTGATACGTAATGTAGTGAGAAAAGCCAAGACCTGAATAAAGACAATATGTGGTCTTTGGACAAGACACTAAGCATTATTGCTCCCTGCCTGATTTGAACATTTAATGTCGGTACTGTGAAGCCACAAAAGTTTTGGATCCAGTTCAGGACGTGCTTGACCCTATCATGTTGACTCCAGCTCCATTATCCCACATTAATATGCAAAAGAGAGAACATGTTTAAATTGCTCAGTTCCAGATGGCTTATTTAACTCCTAACACAACAATCTGAGACTTTCCAACTTGTTTTGAAAGGAAGGGAGTGGCCAGCCAAAATGATGCCTATAGAAACAGTAATTCAGTCCATTTCATTTTGTTTATTTGCCCATTTGATAGCTTATAACTTTCTTTCACTGCCATAAAGGGGAAAAAACACATATTTCAGGTGTGTTAAATAATTCATTGAGAAAACAATATGGTAAATCCTATGTATCAAAAACTGAGGTAGGTGCTGATTATATAGAATGTTCAACCATATAAACAGACTGTACAAACTTGTTAAATTTTTATAAATTAAAATATATTAATGTTTATAAGGATAACAGACACAAAATGATTAATTTAAAAAATAGTCAATATCTACGTAATACTAATTTCTGTTTAGCATTCTCTCTACAGTTTTTAACCACCCCTTTAGTCATCTTTTTTCAGTGCTTACTGTCTTGGACAACTTGAAAAGGCAAAACCAGTGAGAAGTAAGAGCAAATCTTTCCAATTGCTAAAGCATGACAGGTGATGATAGTAATTTTCTATTATAGCTCCTTTTAAAGATACTCTTTTTTTCATGTGCCAAATATAATCAGAAAACACAAAACACAGGGACTGAGAATGACCTGTGTTGTGGTTGCAGCTCTCAAGAATCTGGTCATTTAAATGGGGGACTTAGAAAAAAAGGATATTCTCAAAGATATTTTAAGAAGGTTACTCCTGATGCATATTCAGCACAGCTGTAATTGGTTGGGTTCATTATTTTATCAAGCAGAGAAAATAGCCAACGGCTTCACTGATGCAGTGGGTGCAGTAATAGGGTCATGTCTTTGCTCTAACTTGTACGGGCAAGTTAGAAACAAAGACCCTCCTCCCTGTCTCTCGCATCCCCAATGCCACAACTTCTCTCCCTGAATGAATGTTAGGCCATCCCAATTGTTACCAAACACACGAGTTTTCCCCTGTCGTTTTATGTCCCTCTATATTTTGATCTCTATAATATCACTTTCATTTGAGCTCAGATTTATATTTTTTGTTGCATTTTTTCAGCATTTTGGAAGGTGGGAGATTCAAAGTGTTTTTAATAGTGGGAGGTGGGCAGGATCAAAGAGCCACGAGACTGTCTGCCTTAGTTCATTTTGCCTCATTGCATAAATCAGAACTTACCCATGTAAAACCTTTGAGTCATTCTCTTTTTTAATATATATAAAATTCTAATCATCTTGCCAGGTTTGCAATGGGTGATTGTATGACTTCTTTTTATGTTTCAGAAAAAAAAAGTACTATGTCTACAAACTTTAAAAATATTCTTGATTTCACCCTGGAAAAGAAATATGCGCAAAACATGAAGACAAATCATCCCAGGCCATTTATGCATTATCATCACACATATTGAACAATAAAGATCAGCATTTGCAATGAACATGTCTTGCTCTCTTGGGCTGGAAGAATAGACCACACCTCCAAGGGGATCTATAGTCAGGCAGGTAAATAAAGCTTCTGCCCCAATAGGAAAACATTTGGAAGGTAGTGTGAGCTGTTACCAGGATACTAGGGCAGTTTTCCGCAACGGTGAGGAAGGAAGAAATGATTTGTATGAAGCTGCAAATACACTGAACTCCGTCTTTACTTCAGAAAGCTGCCAGGCTTTCAGCTTTCTGTCCCAACATGTAAATAGTTTGGAAGTCTTGTCTCCCACCTTCACAACAAAGAAAAAGCTAAACAAACTAAAACTTTTTTTTTTTTAATTCATCAAACTGTTGAGGTCACAGGACAAACTTCCACCCTGAAAACTGGTGAGATAGGCATATATAGAGAATACAAATCAGTTTTCTGCAGAAAAAATGTTTGAAGCCAGCAGGAAGCACTTCCACAGGAACTTGGAGGAAGGAACTGCTAGAGGCTGAGTGTAGATTAGCCTGAGGGTCAAAATCTCCTGGGGGTGTGGGGCAAGGAGATCCCCACCCTCTCCTGTGTTTACCTCCAGGAACTGCCTCTGTCCCCTTCCCAGATTCCACATTATGTAACAAGTTACAAGATTTCTTGGAAGAATTAGGGCTTCTTATTGATCTCAAAAGAATTAAGAGGAATTAGGAATTCTTCAAAGGCAGCTTATTGTCCATGGTCATTGTACATTTCTCTTAAATCTATGATTTTCCATTTCAGTTCATACATTTTTAGATCAGGTCTTGATCATCAATCAGTTGACCTGATGCCATAACCTCTGAGCCTCTCTTTTTCTCCTGATCTCTTGCCTCCTTCCAATCACCTTGGCCACACTGCTGACTTAAACTATCTAAATCACCAATCTGTATTACACAATTTCTCAATCTGGAAACCACCATCATCTTCAGCAACTGCCAGATCAAGTCTAAGTATGTCTCCTTATGATCTGGCTTCAATCCACCATTCTAGCTTGTAAATTCCTTTTCTTTTTTTTTTTTTTTTAAAGTCCCACTTACCCAAAAGGGTTAACACTCAATTCACACCTAAATACAGGTCAATGACTTCCATGCTTAGGGACCTCAATTCATTTTATTCTCTCAAAACAGGGTAAATTAATTCCTGGATGACACCTGCTTGCAGAGCAAGTTCATTATAAATCTGTTTTCATAGAGAATGCTCCTCCTCAATCACCAGATTTAACTGTCAAGGGACTGTTACTGAGGCATCTTGACAGCCTGAGGGAGACTCCCTGTTACTTTCACATTGTGCAGTCTGCATTTCTTTTTAATATCCGTGAACTTAACTTTAAGGTTTTAAAATTGAACTCCTATTGCATGAACATTTCTTATTACTTATGTTTGCTTTTTTCCCAAATCTCTTATTTCACAGAGTAGCCCCTGAACTATGTTTTTATCCTTTTCTTAAAACTCAATAATAGGTAAATATTAATTAAAATATTTTTTTACTGGAACCCCACAATGCAGAAAGTATTATTCCAATCACTTTTCATGAATGAACTCATTTAATACCCATAATAATAATAATAATAATATGTTCTATTATTTTCCTCAGTTTACAAATGAGAACACTAAAATACAGAGGATAAATATCTTACTGAATATTATAAAACCAACCAAATATTAATGCTTGGGTATCAATTCAGACTCTTTGATTCCAAATTCTGTGAATGATGAACTAATCCTCAAACATGGCTTCCTTATCTATATTAGGAAAGAGGAGAACTAATTTTTTTTAGAGAGGGAAATTCCTGTTTTTATATTTTGTTAGAGACCAAACAATTCTGTATTAAATTATATACAGTTTTCCACTTTATTATGGTACATAAATATAAGAAAATATTATAAATTATTAGCCACTTTTAGCTAGAAATTGCTACAGTTGTTACATACCAATTTCCTCTCTCCTTCAAATGTACAATAGTGCAGTTTTATCGGAATATGTGTATCCCTTCCAGTATCTAGCACAATACTACTCACTCACTTTCAATAAACATTTGTTAAAATACAGTTTTAAAAAAATACGTAAAGCTATAATGCTTTGCTTTCACACAATCATCTAGAATCAGTGGGGGGAAATGGCTATTAATAATGTTTCACTATAACCACTATTTTAATTTCATTTAATTTGCTTAAAAAGAGTCTAATTCCAAATGGATGGTATCCCACTTCCTAATTCAGTTGTTCGTATTCCAGTGTAAATCAATAGAGTCCTGAGACAGTCACATTAAATGCCATTTAATTTGACCCTCAGAACAAAAAGACATATTGTGATTTTTGTGATTTTGAGGGAAAATTCTCTTAGTAATTAAATTCAGAGTAAATGTCACCAGTTTTACTTGTACTGTCCCTTTGTGCCTAATAACAACCAGCCCTCCTGATGTGTGCTATCACACACTCTCAAATCTTAGATTCCTAACTTTTGAAAAGCAAATTAAAATCTACTTTTTTAAGAATATTAATTATAATACTTCATACTCTATTAGTACATTTCATCCAAGGACTTTAAAAAGTCATGGAAGTGTTAATTAAAACTTTGTGGGGTTTTATTTCTTTGTAGATATATGTGGAAAGGGATCCCAATATCATTATATATTGCTAGACATTAGAGTCACTCAAATGATTTTAAAGAAAACTACTCTTTTGCTATGTTCTTTTTCTTAACTTTGTATATATATATGAGAAACTCATGATTAACCAAATGTAATACTTTCTTAAAATCTCAACATATTAGATGCTAATATTTAAAATTTAATTTAAACAAAGAGCTATATATTCATGGAGTAGAAGAAAGAATATTTCAATAATAAATACTTTGGTTAAAGTTAATACTTTTTTTTTTAGTCATTCTTAGTATGAACTTCCTTTTCTTTCACCTTTGAAACTAATTCAAAGCAACCCTTTCCAGTTCCCTTCTAAAAGCTAATAAAAGCCAACTTTCCCACTATTTGGAATTGCCTACAGTTCAATATACAATAGGTTGCTTTTCCAGAATTGCAATTGTACTCTTGATCTTAACCAAAAAAGGCCAAGAGGCGATAGAGTTGCAATTCTTTGCTATTCCTGAATAAACTTATTTCCCTAATACAATAACTGGCTCTTTTATGTTTTGAGGTTGACACTCCTTTATAAAGAATTTTGGATATCTTTTATTACATTTCCTTTATTTTATAGAAAAATATGTACTAAAATATAAAAAAAGCAGGTACAGTTAGAGCCAAATCATGTGAAAATTTGCATGCTTTGTATACTAAAACAGGACATGGAAAGGAGCGAAAACATCATTTTTTTCTGAAAATTAGGATTTGACAAGCACCCAACTATAGATTCTAGACTGATCTGGTTTATGAAACATTTTATTTAAATGAAATTTATAGAATCCTTAATATGGATCCCCAGGCAGATTTTAAATATTTGGCTTTGGGCTTTTTCAGGAGAAAATACAAATGAAACCCTGAGACACTCTACTATGGAAACATTTAAATGTATAGCTTTGACTTTAGGTCCTAGAATACATTCATAGTTCAGAAACAAGTCTCTAAAATATGACTAAATCACTGAAAGGAATATATAGTCTCCTCCAACCTACACCTCTGCAGAAGAATGCAGAAATCTCTATTTACTCAGCTAAACAGTGTTCAAGTAAGAGTTTACTGCAATGCAGTGTCTACCAGGTGCCAGGCATTTACTGCTCCTTTTTTTTTCATTTGTAAGAAAAAGCCTATAATGAATGTCTTCTTGTCCCCATTGATAAAGGAAGAAAACAAGACTGAGAAGCTATACAGTTTGGCTGGGATCCCATTGCTTTTAATTGCTAGGCCAGGGTTGGAATACAAATGTTTTTCTAACTCCAAACTCAGTCTCTTTCCCCAAGGTCAGTGGTAACTCATGCTGATATTAATGTATGACAAGTCGTAAAATTTCTTTTCAGAAATAGCCATCCCATTTTCAGAAGAGAACTATTTAAAGATTATGATCATGTTTTTATTTTTTTGGATTACAAGTTACCCTTTAATCAATAAACAGTATCTTTCAGAATTTAAAGAAATTTAATTTTTTATCTTTGTTTTTCATGATGTGGAGGAAGTGTTTGAATGGAGAAATGGTGAATAATTATTTCTCGTTGTTTAAGTTCATGTACGGCTTTCCCCCCAGTTTTACTGAGGTATACTTGACAAATAAAATTGTAAGATATTTCAAGCATACAGTGGGCTGATTTGCTGCACGTATACAATGTGAAAAGTTCCCATCATCTAGTTAATTACATATCTATCACCTCACATATTTATATTTTTGGGTGAGAACACTTAAGCTCTAGTTTTGTAGCAAATTTCAGTTATATAATACAGTGCTGTCAACTATAGCGGTAATCATGTTTTATATATGATTTTTTAAAGTTAAAGGATGAAACAACTTTGGTGTTCTTAAAAGATACGCATGTCACTTGCTTAATGGGTAGCATCAGTTGAAGAAGGGAAATTACAGTGTCATTTCTTCACAGCTGCCTACTCTCTGTGCACCAGTATCATTAATTCAGCCCTCTTAATCCTCTGCATGGTTAGTAAGGACCTTCATGTCAATATGAAAAAATAAAAAGTAAAAATAAATTTCAAAATGAAAACTGACAGGGGTACTTTATATTATGGACACTTTCCTTCCTTCTCACTCTTCATTAAGAACTAGATTAATTTCTTTAAATACACTATATTTGTAGGAGAAAACACAATTAATAAGAAAATACATTAATTAAAATAAATATGTATTTATCTTGACGTGTGTTAAATTAGTGAATATTTTGAAGTGGACCATTCATCTTGGCTAGGCTGCTGTAGCCCTATGAGCTGGGTTAGGTTTCCCTCTTGTGGTTTCCCAGTGTAAATGTCTCCCACTGCACTCGGTTATTTTCTCATTTGGGGCTTACTGGTTTCATTTTTTTAACAGGTATCTCTGGTGACAAGTAAAAACATTGATTCTGAACTAGTTTAACCATAGAAGTTTATTGACAGAACATCAGGATTTGACAGTATTAAGGAGAGGAAGGGAGAAAGAAGCCTGGGTATGGACTAGAGCAAAGGCTGTTGCAGAGCCTGTGTGGAAAGGATAGATGGTCTTACACTTGGAAAATCTGGGCAGTGCTCCCTACTGCAATGAGTGTACCCAGTGATTGGTTGATGCTCCATACTCTGTTCAGTATTCAAATTCCAGGAAGGGAGTATCCGCTTGACTTACTTTGGCTCACATGCCCATCAACTGGGTAGAGCAGGGTGTGTATTATGCCAAATATACATGGGATATTCCCTGCTTCTCTCACAAGGAAGCAGTAACCTCTGTAAAGGTATCAGGTAGGGAAGAGGAAGAAAAGTAAGCTTAATTATTAACTGGTTTGTGTGTTCTTTAATGTCAGATTGTATTTTTTAAAATTTCTTATTTCTAGCATAATAATTGTCATGTAATTGCTACTAAATGTTTGTTGAGTCACTTTGAATATAGTAAATTAAATTACCACATTTTGACCCTAGTCTACAACCCATAAAAATATTTATTTCTCTTTCTCTCAGTATTTATTCTTCCATCTCCTCCCTATACTAACGAATGATGAAAAAGATAAAACACATTATCCAAACATTTATTAGGGACATAATATGTGCAAGTTACAGCAGATGCAAAAGGGGAATAAAACAATATGTCTTTCTCATAGGAGTTAACAGCCTAGCTTGAAACAAAAAAGTCTGAAATTGATTCACATGATTTAGAGTAGAGGCTTGTAATATGAAGACTGATACTCATCACAGCATTAACTCTAATAATAAAAACCTACCAAAGGACTAATGCTTCAACCACTGAAGAATAATCTGTCCTTTGACAACTTTTAATTGATAGCATATGATTCAGAAACTTAATATATAAATAAATAACCCACAAAGCAAAATAAAAAACATTTATATGTATGAAAAATAGAATATGAAATGGTATAGGCACTGTCATTTTGACTGTGTTAAATATGCACATAAAGAATGTGGACAAGGAAGTTGAGAACCCAGAGAAATAAAAATAATTAATACTAAAATAATAGTTGTGTTTTATTTTTAATTTATTTTAAAGGATTTATAACACTATTGTACCATAAATGTAATTTATAGAAATGAGTTGGGCTATTTATTCAGTTTTGTGATTATTCAACAACAACAACAAAAGATGCTAAAATTGCTCTTTCGCATGTCAATGTGATTTAATTCCACTCTTGAACGTAGCTTATTTGTAGCCAGGTTTTTGTTGTAAGTGTCAGGAGAGATTGTTGTTGTATGTTAGTGTTAACTTATGCTTCTTGAGTTCTAAGTAGCTTTATTCCATATATATATTATTATATAAACACACACACACACACACGGTTTTTGAGCCTTAGAAAAAGTAATGAATGTTGAATAAATTATAGGTTGAATAGGTGCTTTCCCTGGCCCTTTCTCATGTGCTGCTTTTTACTGCTCTCAGTCTTTTTCTGGGAGTTGGGAGAGCTGTAAACTCTACTTAACACTGAACACTTACCCCTTTCCTTTTGTCACTATTCCAGTTGCATTTTCCAAACTGCAGGTTCTATCCTTTTTTTCTTCAAACAAGGGAAGTGTATAGTAGTCCTTCCCCTGCTACCCATGGTTTCACTTTCTGCAGTTTCAGTTACCTGTGGTCAATCCACTGGCCATAAATATTAAATGGAAAATTTTAGCAATAAAAAATTCCATAAATAAACAATTAAAACAATAATTTTTAAGTTGTGCACTGTTCTGAGTAGTGTGATGAGATCTCAAGCCATCCCACTCCGGCCTGCTAAGGAGGTGAATCACTTGGTTGTCCAGCCTCTCCAGGCTGAATGCACGTCTAGTAACCATCTCAGTTATCAGGTTGATTGTTGTGGTAACATACAGCTTACATTCAAGTCACCCTTATTTTACTTCAGTAGACCCAAAGCACAAGAATAGTGATGCTGGCAATCCAGATATTCCAAAGAGAATCCTTAAAGTACTTCCTTTAAGTGAAAAGGTGGAAGTTCTGACTTAATAAGGAGAGAAAAACATTATCTGCTGATGTTGATAAGATCTAAGAGAGAATCTTTTATCTGGATATTTGTGAAAAGGGGAAATGGAGCTGTGCTAGTTGTGCTGTTGCACCTGAAACTGCCGGAGTTCTGGAGAAAGCATATGTGGACTTCAGCAAGGGTTCCACTGAAATGAATGCATGCATTCACTTTTATGACAGTGTATAGTTATAATTGATCTATTTTATTATTAGTTATTGTTGCTCTCTGTTGTGCTTCATTTATAAATTAAACTTTATCATAGGTACATATGTATGTATAGGAAAAAACATAGTGTGAAGGGTTTGGTGCTCTCCATGGTTGATTTCAGGCATCCCCGGGGGGACTTGGAGCATATCCCCTGCTGACAATGAGGGACTACTGTATGCTGTCACATAATGCATGGTAATACCTTAGTTGAGCCCTTTGATATCTTCACCTCATCTTTAGCCCTTTAACTGGATTTGTCCACCATGGTTTTTTCTGTTCCCAGTCTTCATGCTGACTTCTGCCGCATCATTCTGGCAGGCACTTAGTAATGCCATATTCCTCCATTAAAAATATTGAAGTGGCTCCCCATAAATTATTCAATTAAATACACACTCATCACCTAAATATTGGAACCTCATTCCTTCCTATTATCTTCCTTTTCTATACTTTTCTTACCCTACAACCAGCCAAATTGCCTGACAAACTGTTTCTTGTTCATAATTCTTCCCTCTGTGTCTTTGCTCGTGATATTTTACTCACCTGGAATGCCCTTCCTCATGGTTGCCATAAATTGTTAAACTTCTTTCCTTCAAAGCCCATCTCAAAGAAATATCCCTTCCAACATACCTTTTCTAATAATTTGAAATGGATTTGCTCTCAACTCTTTCAATCTAAACACAACTTTCAACCCCAAAATAAAAAGGTTTCCCCTTTTACAATATTTAATCTGCTTCACAGTGAAGTCATTTATGTAAGTAATAATCAGGTTTCATAATCTCTCTGAGGACAAGGGCTGCAATTTGTCATCTCATATCCACCAACTGCATCTATCTCAATGTGCTGGCCTGTGTGTTAGCTTAAAGGCCAGCTCCGAAGCTTGATTTCCAGCTCAGTCAACTTACTATTTTCCTAGTTTAGAAAGAATATTGAGAGTGGATAACAGTAAACATAAACATGCAGAAAGACAAAAGCAGACACAATGAGAAAACAGGGAAAAGCAGTATACATATTAGCATCCCTCAACTAAGTGAAACTTGGTTAAGTATAAACAAAGAGAGAACACTATTTACAGGTAAAACCCGTATAACACGGTTGTTAGGGTCCTAAAATGGCGCATTATGTGAATCTGTGTTATGTGAAACAAAGAACCAGTACAAAAAAGGGGGTTAGGTTCTGAAAATTGAAGAAACATACTATTATATTTTTATAATTAAGAGAAATATCTTTATTAAAGCAATTTTCACCAAAAGTATAACATATTAATATGTATTAAATAATATTTTCTTTGTCATCACTACTAAACACCATTAACCAAGGGCGTTTTCTTTTTGATAAGCCGTGTTCATCCTCTGAACTTTCTTCAGCATAATCTTGACTTCCGTACTTTCTGCAAAAAAAAAAAAAAAATCTGTTATTTTAGATTGCTTGCTTTTAGCTGAAAGATCTTTATAAATTTTGTTATATGGTGCTAAGCATTTGTGAAGTTCTCTGTTTTTTAAAAATTTATTTTTATTGTTAGACTTATTGGGGTGACATCTGTTAGCAAGGATTACATAGGTTTCAGGTACAATTCTACGGTGCATTGTCAACTTATATAATAAGTTCACCACCTAATGTGACTTCTCTCTTAAACTGTGTGCTTCTTTCAGTGGAAGGATCCTCAGTCAAATCTGATATGACATCCATGCTCAAATGAAAAATTTCAAGTGAGATATTTTTTGCTCTTAAAAGCTTTTATTGCATTCTGTGTTGTTCAGGGATTTTCCTCAGTTCGAATGAGGTATTTTTGTCTCTTAAAAGCTCTTATTATGCTCTGTGTTGTTTGGGGATTTCTCTAATTCTCAAATCATGTTAGAGTGAAACCATGTTATACATATGCTATGTTATATGGGGGGTCACTTGTAAATCTTTCCTCACTGGGACTTATAGGCATGCTGCTCCCAGCAGCATCTTCCTGCCACGCAAAGTGTGGCAGAAACAGGGAAGTAGTTAGGACTTGTTTGCCTATCAATCTTTCCCTTACTTCTGTGTTCTTTTCTTATTTCATTTTTGTAAATGTGAATGTTTGATAATACAATAAAAATACAAAGGCCTATAAGCATCACGCAAAAATTGAAGATACTTGTGTTCTAGTAGAACTTGGTTATTAACTGCATAGGGACTGGTTATTAGGTAGTGAAGTGTTTACAGTTAGCCAAGCCATTTGAAGTCACAAATTCACATGGTAAATTTGAGTTACTGAAGCTGTCATCTTTTTTAACTTTAGTTGAACATTTTTATTAAATAAAGAATACACATGTTTAATTACATTTGTAAGCAAAGGTTTCATCCCTGGACTCTACTGCTAAACAAACCAACTGAACTTGCACTCATAATTGACAGTATTTAAATTGCTTCTTGTTAATTATTATTAGATGGAGTTTACTGGTTCACGAGGCATCATATTACTGGCTTTTTAGTAATTTGTTTTTCCAGCTTGTATTCTTCTTTAAATATGTATGCAGGCTGAAATACTGGGAAATTATCTCAATCTTTTACAATAAAATATTGTTTTTAAAAGAAAGATGAGCAAAAATAAAGTGTAGGTGAAAATGCCTGTTTTGCAACTATGCTAGGTCATTATCAGGCATATTATTATTCTTTCAAAAGAAGAACCTTTTCAGTGACTATATTTTATTGTTTAACAAAATCTTTTAATAGAGATTTGTCGAAACATAATCTAAAACAAATTTGCCATTCTCTAATACATAACTTTGTTCAATAAAGGTATACTTTTTAAAATAAAATTTATTGAGGTAACATTGGTTAGTAAAATTATAGAGGCTTCTAGTGTACATTTCTATAATATATCATCTATATATTGCATTGTGTGTTTACCACCTGGAGTCAGTTCTCCTTTCATCCTCATATATGTATGTGACCTTCTTTTCCCTCTTCTACCAACCCCCTTACCCTCCGGTAACCACTAAACTGTTATCTGTGTTGATGAGTTTTGGTTGGTTGGTTGTTTTGTCTTGTTTGTTGATTTCAGTTTTTATCCAACATGTGAGTGAAGTCATATGGCTCACTACTTTTTCTGTAGTGCTCATCTTGCTTAGCATGATAATCTCAAGATCCATCCATGTTGTCACAAATGGCAGTATATCACCTTTTCTTACAACCAAGTATAATAGTATTGTGTTGTGCATATGGACCACATTTTGTTTATCCGATCACCTGGTGAAAGACACTTTGCTCCTTTCCATGTCCTGGACTAAAGGTGCAATTCTTCTGCATTTCTACTGCTTTCTTTACCTGGCAAGTGTTTCTTCAAATGTTTCATCTCTAACAGGTCTTAGGGAATTGTTCACATGAAAGCACAGTACAGCACATATTAACATCCTGACATTCCTTCATTGACTGAAATCAGGTAAATTTTACCCGGTTAAACTAGTGAAGGGCATTATATGGTTTACATGTTTGTGTTGATTCTGTTTTTGAAACATAGATGTTCACACTTTATTTTTGGACAAGACTAAAATGTTAGATTAGCAAGAGTGAAGAGAGAGATTATTCTAGGGAACTGAGAAAAAATAAAAGGAGAAACAAATAAGAGAAAGAAAAAGGAACAAAAGAGATGAAAAGAAGAGGAAGTAAGTGGAGAGAAATAAAGAGCATTAAATAAGATGAGGAGGAAGGAGGAAGAAAGAAAAGGAAGGAAAGAAAGAATGTAGAAAGGCAAAAGAGGGAGAGGGAGAAGGAAAAGATGGAGAAAAGAATGAAAAGCAGAAAAAAAAAATGAAAAAGAAAACGACACAGAAGAAGGAAGAGGAGGAAGAAAATAAAGGTCAGGGAAGCAGATTCAGTCAGATCGGTGGAAGGCTATAAGGTGAAGAATCATACTTCTACCCTGCCCTGAACTGTCCCTCTGACATCTTGACCAAATGACTTCCCTTTAAGTATGAAACTAGATAAAGAAAAGCAAGGGACATGTTTTCAAGCCCACCATCCAAAACGTGCCAGACAGTTTCCTTGGTGTTTGTAAGTTACTGCTACATTGAATTAAATACAGAGAATAGTTTCATTACCCGTGAATATGCAATCATTTCTTCTCGCTCTCTTTTGCTTTACTAGAGGTTTTTATTATTGTGGCTATAAGGGGACATTTTACCTTCTTGGACCTCAGTTTCATACACTAAATAGACTACTGGTGAGCCGTGGACAATCCTGTCCAGACACTGGGAATAGTGTCACTCAGTGAAAGAACTTGGGAAGGCTAGAGAAAGCATCAATACAAATACATGTGCTGTTTCTGTGTTGTCTTCCTGGTCATTATATTCTCAAGCCACTCTTTTGCTCCTCTCTTTAGCTTATTGAGGTTTTGATCATATTTAATGAGAGTATGGACATAGATGCACAATGCACATAACATAGCTCACTCTCCCCTCCATGAATCATCCCATTGTAAGTACAGTATACATGAAAAAACAT
>PVJL010013521.1:0-31949 GCA_004026885.1 Lyroderma lyra
GTCCCGCGTGGTCCGTCTCTGCTCCCTTCCCTCTCCCCGACTCGCCCCTTTCTCGCCAGCCTTCAGGTTTACTTGCGATTTGTGGATTTCTCAGCAGCCGGTTTGTCACTCAGGGTCCGCTTTCTTGGCTCCTGGTCGGCCGTTCAATTGTGTTTTCTGGGAGAGGCTTTAGGAACCTCCTCTTCAGTCGCCATCTTGTCTTCTCTCTGTTCTACTTTTTCTAGTTCTTTAAGATGGGATGTTAGGTTGTTTACTTGTTTCTCAGATGGGCATGTAATGATATAAATTTCCCTCTTATTACTACCTTTGCTGCATCACAATCATTTTGTTATATTGTATTTTCATTGCCATTTATTTCTATGTATTTTAATCTTTTCTTTTATTTCTTCTTTTTTCCAGTCATTTTTTTAATAACATGTTTCTTAATCTCCATGTATATGTTGTTTTTTCTGTTTTTATTGTGCAGTTGATTTCCAATTTTGAAGTTTTGTGGTCTGAGAATATGCTTTGTATAATTTCAATTTTCCTGAATTTGCTGAGGCTAATTTTTTGTCCCAACATATGGTCTATCCTTGAAAATGTTTTATGTGCACTAGAGTAGAATGTATAGTCCTGTGCTGTACAATGGAGTGTCCTGTACATGTCAATTATGTCCAATTGTTGTAAAGTATCATTTAGAGCTGATATTTCCTTATTTTTTTCTGTTTGGATGATCTATCCATGACTGTTAAGGGGGTGGGTAGGTCCCTTACTATTATTATGTTTTTGTCAGTTTCACCTTTTTGATCTTTAAGTAGCTTAAATTTTGGTGCTTCCTGTTTTAGGGCATATATATTGATAAATTCCATGTCTTCTTGTTTTTGTACAGTCCCTTTTATCATTATGGATTATCCATTTTTGTCTCTTATTACCTTTTTTACCCTGAAGTTTGTTTAATCAGATATGAGTATAGTGAATCTTTCTTTATTCTGGATACCATATGCTTGGAGTATTGTTTTCTACCTTTTCAGTCTGGATTTGGGTATGTCCTTGCGGCTGAGTAGTGTCGCCTGAAAACAGCATATAGATGGGTTTTCTTTTTTAATCCAGTCAGCTTCTCTATGCCTTTTTATTGATGAGTTAAGTTCATTTACATTTAGGGTGATGATTAATATATGAAGATTTTATATGACCATTTCTCATTTGGTTTTTTTGTTGTTCAAATTCTCTGTTATTTCTTTACATTTTTCTCACTGTCTGTTTTTTTAGCTTAATAATGCATGATTATTCCCCCTCCTCCTTTTTTTGGTTATGTGTCTTGGTTCCTGGTTCCTTCTTTTTACAGTAGTTACCATAATGTTTATGAAAAGGAAAGTTTCATATATGTAGTAGCTTCTTTTGTTAAGCATACTTTTAATTTATATTTTCTTTGGAAAATTTAAACCTTTACATTTTCTCTTTTTATGTTTTTGTTGTCCTGACTTTTTGTTATTTATATTGGCTTTTCACTTCAAGTCGAATAGCCTGTTTCAGTATTTCCTGGAGTGCAGTCCTTGTGTTGGTGAATTCCCCCAGCTTCTGTATGTCTGAAAAGTTCTTTATTCTTACTTCATAGCTAAGGAATAACTTTGCTGGATAGATTATTCTTAGCTGGTAGTTCCTCTCTTTTAATATTTTGAATATATGATTCCTCTCTATCCTGGCTTAAAGAGTTTCTGCTGAGAAGTCTGATGACAGCTTCATGGGCTTTTCTTTGAAATATATAATTTTTTCACCCTGACTGCCTTGAGAATTCTTTCTTCATCTTTGATTTTTGACATTTTAAGTATAATGTGCCTTTGGAGAAGATCTTGTGGGATTCACGTAGTTAGGAGTCCTGTTTTCTTCTTGAATTTGAGGTTTCAGATTTTTTTCTGTAGGGTTGGAAATCTCTCATCTACTATTTGTTTAATTAAACTCTCATTAGAATTTTGTTCTCTTTCTCCTGGTATTCCTCTTATCCTAATGTTCTTTCTAATGGAGTCAAATAGTTCTTTTAGAGATCTTTTATTTACTTATTTATTTGTTTATTTTGGGTTCTCAAATCTCTGTTTCTTTTGTTGTTGTTGTTCAATTTTTGTTTCTGTCTTTGATGTAATTAATTCTTCCCTTCATCTGGTCAGCCCTGCTTCCCATGCTAGTAGGTTCATTTCTTTTATTACATTGTTTATCTCCTGAATTTCTATTTGATTCCTTTTTATAGTTTCTATTTTTTTCAATGTTGTTTTTGTTCAAAAATTTTCTTTCTGAGATCATTTATCTGGGTCTGAGTACCAAGCTAGCATTTTCTGAGTGCAGTCTTGAATTCTGTGTCACTTAGGTCATATATTTTCAAATCTGTAAGTTACTTTTCTGCAGATTTTTTCATTTTTTCTAGGAGATGCTTTGTTCCTGAGGGAGTTCATTGTAGTTGTTGTGTATCCCTTCCTAGTTATAAGAACGTTTTTCTCCTTGCAGATATGGAGAGGTCTTTTTTTCATGTCCCAGTTGGTGTTGTTATAACTTCTTACAGTATTTTCTGTTGGTTGTTAGAGTTTCCTCACTCTTGGACCTTTCCTGGAGTTTGGGCTGTTTCTCTTTGACTCAGTTGCCTTGGTTTTGATGGGCTTCTTCTTTGGGAGAATGTGGTTAGCAATGATATTCTCTGATTCTGAAATTTGTGCAGACAGAGGCTGCTGTGCCTTTGTTTTACAGTTTCCCTGAGGCCCCTGTTTGTTCCTTTGGGGTGAGAGTTTGTTGTGGGGGGCACAGTGTTTATTTGAAGCGGAGGGTAATGATATTTTAGGGAAGGACAAAAGGAAGGAACCAGGCTTTGTGTTCACAGTTTTTGCCCAGAGGTGGGGACAGGTGGTTCATCACTGCTGTTTGTCCTGAGGTTACACTTTACCCTGGGTGCTGTCTCAGCTGTGAAACAGCCTGTACCTTTTTCAAAAGAACTCAGGGCTGGGGTGGGTACACTCTGCAGCATAAGCTCACTTCTCTGTCAGGAGACTTCCCAGCTGTACCTGACAGTTCTTTCTCACTGAGATGTTCATATTTTTTTCACTGACATCTATGCGGAAGGTAATAAGATGCCTTCTTTTAAAATCAGAATTTAAAGAAGACTCAGATGAAAGTTTTATTATCTGTTTTTTTTTCATTGATTGATAGCTTTTCTTCTTTGAAGAATTCTTCATTGAAAGAATCTGTAATCCAGTCACTTTCTTTTTCCCATTGAGAAAAGCACTTCTAAATAAAATAAAATAAAATAAAAACACTTTAAGACCTTTCTAGTGACATACAATATTTTCTTTCATGTTTTGGGATAGGTGCAAGTCCTTCTCAGATAAAAAATTATGTAGAGGGGTTTTCTGGTGGTATAGTGGCTAGGCTTCAGTGCTCTCAATGCTGTGGCCGGAGTTCATTTCCCAGCCAGGGAACTGCCGCCCAAAAAAATTTATGTAGAGTTTCAGTAAACACTTTCCAAAAGTCCAGTTTCTTAATAATTGACTCCACTTTGTCAGTTACTTTGAAGATAGCGATTGAGCTGTTTTGAAATCCCAAGTTGAGTTTGTTTATTTTCAGAAAATATTTGAAAAGTATGCAAAACTTTGAAGCCAATCCCTGTCCTGAAATATTGGAGCAAGAAGAAAATGATGGTTCTCAAAAAATACCTGGACTTCATGACTAAGTTTAAACATCCATGTAACTACTTTGCCATGAGATTATCATCTTACCTCTGTATGCCAAAGTAATGTGCTATGAATGCTGTTCATTTTCTCACATAGCACATTAAACAATATGGAGTTTCATGGTTGTTACTTAATAAAATTTACAAATTTTACAGCCTCATCAATAACATTTTCCAATTTATATAGAAAGAGGCTTAGATGCAAGACTTTATCTATAAATGCAGCCATGACTCCATAGTACAAGGAGAGTTACATCTTCAATTTTATTGCATAGGCCTATAATACAACCTGACATAGGCTTGCCTTTGTCAGTGATTATAGCACAACAATTAGACTGACTAATGTCTTTTTCAATGAAATAACCATTGATTACGTTATAAATATCATTGCCTGTGGTGCACTCTTTAAATGAGTAACAAAGAGAAAGGTTTTCTAAATTTAATTTTCTACACAGTAACTCAAAATGATGAGCAAAATAGATAAATCAGCAACATCTACATGTTCATTCACCTGGTTGGAAAAAAATTACTTTTTCTAATTCTATGTACTGCTTGCAGCTTCAGCATTATCAGACATTTCCTAAATTCATTGAGACATTGTATTGTTTGAATAAAAGATAGTACAAGGAGAAATAAAATATTCAGCTATGATATAGTTTTTGCCACATTTATCTATGTGATAAGCAATAAGATACAAAGCCTCAACTGCATTCTCATTGTCTTTCTTTTCTGACATTATGTATGAAGTGACAGATGCTTTTCTAACATGAAAAATAATATATTTCTTTGGTTTTATACATAAAATGCTTAGTTTCTAAATGTCACATGCATTGAGAGGGTTTCATGCAATTGTTGTATAATATTTTCCCACATACAACACACAAAGGACAGTCATCATCCCCTACAAATGAAAATCTATATTTAATATAGTCTTCAGAGTATTCTTTTTCTTATGTGTAGTATCTGAGGCACATACTTTATTACTATCTCTCAGTGCGGATGTACTTGTAGCTGTGGACACATTTTGAGAAGTAGTTGTTGATGGGTTATAATCAACAGCAGGTTTTAGTTTTTTAACCATTCCTGTTGTCAATTACTGATTCATAACTGACATGATTAAAAATCACTGACAAGAACAACTGAAAATACAGTAAATTAAAAATACTTGAAAGAAGTCATGATTAGAGACAATGCACTTACTTTTACTCAGTCAATAACTAAACTGATCAAACAGCTTGGCTACAGATCTATTTATTTGTTTGAGGAAGTTTGGAAAAGTTCTAGAAATGTGACAAATATTTCTTTTTGAAAATGTGCATCTGATTGGTAAAAGGCTGGTTTAGGGGGAGGGTTCATAGAAACTTTCTCAATGATAGACCATATGTTGAAACACAAAACTAGTCTCAGCTAATTTAAAATTCAAATCGTTTCAAGTGTATTCTCACATCACAATGTTTTCAAATTGGAGATAATCTGCAAATACAAAGAAGAAAAAGTCATATATATATATATATATATATATATATATATATATATATATATTAAACAACATGTTATTAAAAAATGACTGGGTGAAAAATAAATAAAAGAAGAGATAAAAATACATAGAAAGAAATGAGAATAAAACCACACTGTATCAAAATTATTGGGATGCAATGACAGCAGTAATGAGGGAAATTTATATGTTTACAGGCTTGTCTCAAAAAAACGAAAAATTCAAACAAACCACCCAACACTACATTTTAAAGAATTAGAAAAACACACAAAGTCAGCAAAAGAAATTAAATAATAAAAATTGTAGCAAAACTAAATAAAATAGAAAATAAAAAGTAGAAATAATTAATGCAACAAATAATTTTCTTTTCAAAAATTAAAAAATTGACTAATCCCTAACTAAGCTCATCAGGATAAAAAGAGAAAAGATACAAATAACCAAAATAAAAAATTAAATAAGAGAAATTTTGACTGATACCACAGAAATATAAAGAACTATATGAGCATACTATAAAGGATTATGTGCTATCAAATTCAACAACCTAGAGGAAGTGGACATATAGTTTCCAAAAACATATAGCCTGCCTAGACTGAACTAGGAAAAACTGAATTATCTAAATAGATTGATGAACAGTAAGGAAATTGAAACAATTATTTAAAACTTCCCCTAAAGCAAAATTCCAAAACCAGGTAGCTTCACAGGCAAATTTTACCAACATGTGAACAGGAATTAACACCTATTTTTCTCAAACTCTTTCACAATATGAAGAAGGAACAACACATCCTAATTTATTGTAAGAGGTCAACATTACCCTGAAGCTAAAGCTGTGCAAGAATAACACAAGAAGAAAATACAAACCCTAGACCTGTATCTTTGATAAGCACTGATGAAAATATTTTAACCAAAATACTAACAAGTAGAATACAATAATGAATTAAAAAGATTATACATCAAGAGTAAGTAAGACTTATTCTAGGAACATGGCATGGTTCAATATATGCAGATTGATCAATATGATATACCAAATAAAAAAATGAAAGACAAAAACCATATAATTACATTAATTGATGCAGAAAAAGTTTTCAACAAGAAATATCTATCTATAATAATAAAAAAATACTTCATAAAGAACTTGTAGAAGGACATTTTCTCAACATAACTCAGGCCACATATGACAAATCCTCAGCTAATGTTACACTGAATGGTGAAAAACTAAAACATTGTTTTCCTAAAATCAGCAACAAGATAGGGACATCCCCTGTTACCACTGTTATTCAACATAGTACTGGAAGTTCTATCCAGAGCAATCAGGAAAGAGAAAAAAATTGAAAGTGAAAAAGTTTATCTGTCACTTACTTCAGGTGACATGATTCCTTATAAAGGAAATCCAAAAACTTTGCTATAAAACTCTTAGGAACAAGAAACAAATACAGTGATGTCACAGGATACAAAATCAACGTACAAAAACCTATTGCATTCTTATATAATAACAATGAGACTTCAGAAAAAGAAATGAAGAAAACAATACCTTTTGTAATCTCAACAAAAAGAATAAAACACCTAAGAATAAACTTGATGATAGATGTAAATGACTTATACCTAAAAACTATAAGACACTATTAATAGAAATTGAAGAAGATGCAAAGAAATGGAAAGATATTCTTTGTTTATGATTTGGAAGGCTCAAGATAGTAAAAATGGCCATATTACCCAAAGCAATATACAGAATTAATACAATTGTTATCAAAATCCCAAAGAAATTCTTTAAAAAAATAGATAAATAATTTATTAAATTTGTTTGGAATCACAATCACATAAATCCCTGAATTACCAAAGCAATTCTTAAAAGAAAAAAAGAAAGAAAGAAAAAAGAAAAGAAAAGAAAAAGCAAGCAGAAAGCATCACACTCTCTGATTTTAATTTATAATACAATGTGTCGACAATCAAAACAGCATCTTTTTGACAAAAACAATGGGTACAAAGACCAATGGAATATATTGAAAACCCAGAAATAAAACTATCAATATAGGGACAAAAATTTTTTGAAAAAGGAGTTAAAAATAAACAAGAGAGGAAGAAAAAGCCTCTTCAGTGTAGAGTACAGGAAAATTAGAAAGCCACATGCAAAAGAATAAATCTAGACTGTGATCTGTCACTATATACCAAAATTAACTTGAAATAAACAAATCAAAGACTTCCACATAAGGCATGAAATAATAATGGTTTTTGCATAGAAAAATACATTGGTAATAAACTTATGAACCTTGCATTCATGGAGGATTTTATTAATTTGACCTTAAAGGCAAGGGAAATAAAAGCATAAATTAATGAATGAGAGTGTATCAAACTAAAAAGCTTCTGTACAGCACAAAACAAACAAAAACATTAATAAAATAATGAGGCAACCAACCAAATGGAAGGAGACATTTCCAAACAATACATCTGGTAAGAGAATAATATTCAGAATTTAGAAAAAACTTGTGCAATTCAACAACAAAAGATCAAACTATCTAATTTAAAAATTGGCAGAGAAACTGATCAGACACTTCTCTCAAAAAGACATATAAATAAGCAACAGATATATTAAGAAATACTCAATTTTACTAGCTATTAGGGCAAATGCAAATTGAAGCTATAATGAGATATTCCTTCACACCTGTTAAAATGGCTATCCTCAATAAAACAGATATTAACAAGTGTGGAGAAACCATAGAAAAAAAGAAACTGTAATACACTGTTGGTAGAAATGTATGTTGGTACAGACAAAATGAAAAAATGAATGAACACTCTACATGAAACTAAGAATAGAGTTACCATATCATCCAGAAATCTCTCTTCTGGATATTTACACCAAAATTTTGAAAACGTTGTCCACAAAAATATATGTACCTAGATATTCATTGCAGCATTGTCTATGGTGGCCAAGACATAAAAACAAACAAAATATCTTTTGATAGATTACTAGATAAAGAAGATGTGATATATATTCTCAGTCATAATAAAAGATGAAATACTGCCATTTGGAACAACATGGATAGACCTTGATATTTTGATGCTAAGCAAATTAAGTCAGACAAAATATATCAAGACCCATATGACTTTATGGGTTATTAAATAGAAATCAAGAAAAAATAAAAATTCATGGACACCAAAATAGTTTAATAGTTACCAGAGAATAAGGGGGAAGGGATTGGGAGAGGAGGGAGGGGGAGTCAAATATATGGTCATGAAAAGAGAACTGACACTGGGTGGTGAGCACACAATGCAACATGTAAATGATGTACTATAGAATTGGACACCTGAAACCTATATAATTTTACTAAGCATTGTCACCCCAATAAATTTAATTTTAAAAATTTGTTTAAATGAAACATTTTGTTGGATTTTGGTCAACATAGCAGAATTGTTAAATGCTGTATTTGCATCCTCTCACAACATAAAAATTAATACTAAATTACAGAACAGCCATCACTAAAAATTGCCTGAAGTATAGGTAAACAGAAGTGCCACAACTAGAAATATAAAGAAGAATCCACCTTAAGAATGGTAGGAGAGTTAGAGATGTGGTTAGACTAATTATATTCATATTTCCTTGAGAAAAATAAATGAGATATTGGAATAAAAAATGGAATGAGGTTATGTAGTATTCTATATTCTATATTCATTAAAAAGTAAGATGATAACAAAAGCTTTGTTACATGAACATATTAAGTTAACAATTTTTCTTCAGTGACAGAACTCATACAAAATTTAGGTAGACATAGAGGGGTACTGTATTTCATCATGATCATAATATGAATTGTTTTCTAATGAAGTAATCATATGCAGCAAAATTTTTGTCTCTCAAAACTGCATCATACAACTCTCATGCTCCATGACACAATATTATTTTATAGCCAACATAGCTCTCATTGTCTAAACACTTAGTTTACATTTTTAGGGTATAAAAACCTAAAAAACAAACAAAACTCACTGCAAAAATACATGTAAAAGGGGGGCAAATGAATAACAGTAGGAAGACTAAGCCAGAAACTCCCCACCACTACAGACCACTGCCCACCCAGTATCAGCAGTGAACACCAAAGAAACTGCAGCAGTGAAGGTCCAGAGAAGCTGCTAAAATGAGAAACAGAAAAAAAGATCAATTTAAAAAGATAGGGCCAGATGACCCATCAGAAACAGAGCTCGAAATGATGATTATAAAAATGCTTAAGGAACTGAATGATCATTTTAACAAAGAGATAGAAGCATTTAAAAAGATTTACAAAGTATTATAAAGGCCCAGAGAGAGATAATGACAGCATTAACTGAAATGAAGAACGGAATAAAAGTCACTAAACTCAATAAAATATAAGTGTAAAGCTGTGATTTGCAGAAAAAATCCAGCAGAAAACACCCAGTTAGATCAATTAGAAAATTGTTTCCGAAAAATAGGAGGATGGGTTGAGTTTCCTCTGAGACTAGATTTCCTCTGCCAGAGAGTACAGAGGAAAAGCAAGGAATCAATAAATTATGTGAAGAAATAATGACTAAAAATTTTCTTAACCTGGCAAGGAAATAGACATATAGGTTGAGGATGCACAGAGTATCTCAAACAAGATGATCCCAAACAAGAACACAGGGAGACACATCATAATTAAAATGGCAAAAGTTAAAGATAAAGAGAAAATACTAAAAACAGCAAGAGAAATGCAAGTCAAGACAGATAAAGAGCATCTCAGATAAGGAAAAGCTAAAGAAATATATCACCACCAAACCAGTACTACCAAAAATGTTAGAGGGACTTATTTAAGATGGGAGGAAGGAGTGGAGAGGGATAAAATATGAAAAAATGATGGAGAACTTTTATTTGATTCTTAACATAAAATCAAAAGCAACAAAGAAATAAAACTCATGGGCACAGTCAATAATTTCATAGTTTCCTGAGGGTAAGGGGGAGCAGAGTGGGAGATAAGGGACAGAAACACAAATATATGGTGATGGAAAGAGAATAAGGGTGATGAACACACAATACAACACATAGAAAATGTAATGTAGAATTTTACACATGGGACCTATGTAATTTTTACTAATCAATGCCACCACAATATTTTTTTAAATCTGTCATAAATAACAAGTATATCAAGAAAATATTTGCACAATATTACATGAGCAGTAAAAAAAATCTGTATGGCATACAACACTAAACACTCTAATACAGGACTGCCATGGTCAGACTGCAAAAATTCATAAACATACACCAATAAGGAAAAACAAATAAATAAACACTCCAACTGCTATCATAAGTTGGTGTATGTTAATGTACCACTAGAGAGTTTCTGTGTAATAAAAAAGTAGCTAACAGCCTGTTGGACATAAATATACATCTAAAAATTTTGAACTAAACTGAATGTAGGATAGAAAGAGTATCTATGGCGGTATAGTGGTAGAACTAACAGTAAGACTTATAGTTACTGCATCTCACCTCCTAACCTGATGGAAGCAAGCAGCCAGGTAAGCCCATTTGGCAGTTCATATACAATAGACCTTCCTGGCTCCCATACATTGAATGGGGCTAGCAACCCTCTTCTGAATTCCCCACCTCTGCATACAAGCAAGTAGGAAATGTCTTGTCATCATTAGTTCAAGAAGACTGTTCCTGACTTGGTAAAGTAAATGGAACTTTCTTTTTTTATCACACTACTAGTTTTACTGTATGTGTTGATTAACATAGAGCCATATGATAAACAGACAACCACAGTCAGTATTTTACGAAAAATTTAAAATGGGAAAGTATTGTAAATGATCAAGGCCTGGAGGTTTGTACTGGATTTGGGCAGACTGGGCAGCCTAAAAGAATTTTGAGGAGCCAAGGGCAGCTGAGACATAGCTATTTATTTCATAAGCAAAGCAGCAACAAACATGGCAATCAGGAGGCTTCATCCCAGAGAGTCCTATCACCTTATATAGGCAGAAGAACAAAGGTAGCCGACAGCCAAATTTGAACTGAGAAGGTGCATTAACAACAAAATGGCTGCCTCTAGGATAAATGCAAGTCATGGTTACATAATAAGTGCTGCACCATTTAACGGTAGAAGCTTGATGAGGAAGCCTAAGTAACTCCATTTTCCCCACACTCCACAGCTTTAGGATTTCTTGTCTCACAATCTATGTGACAGATGTCTTCTGTGATGTTTCCTATGTGAGGAGTGTGTTGCTGCATTGCATCAAGATACCACAGTAAATAAAGACTACAACAACAAACTAGCACAGGTGATAGCAAAAAGAAAGATCAAGGCAATGCACCATTCATTAGTGAGAGAAGCCCACCATTCTTGGCGGGGATGCCCTGTCAGGTGCTCAACGTTCTGAGTTTCTGTAGCTTAGGCTTTTAACGTCTGACTAACATTATGGTGTTTATCAGGAATATATATGTAACATTTACAGCTGACCAAAGTAGAAGTCCATCTCTGGGATGTAGTGAGAATATCTAAGGTGATGTGATTTTGTAACACTACCTTACATGTCTAATAGTTTGCATTTAAAAAGGATAACACCCTGCGGTTTTTATTGAAGATGTGAACAGTAAGAAAATCAAGGTAGTTATCTGCTGTTGATTTACATTTACTATACTGGCTACTTGATGGGTGAATATGACCAGTGGGTACTACCACCATACAGTGTACTTCACCCTATGGTGAGCTTTGAAAGCACCCCATGGTCGAGTTTTGTTGCTTCACCCTCAGGCGAGAGCCAAGACCTGCCACTTGGTTGTGTTGAACACAGGTGTAGGATCTTTGTCAGTGCAGTAGTGGAATCAAGTCCAATTCTGTTCACTTGCTGACTTTATCTTTCAGGGGAAGCTGCCAGTCATGGTCAGTGGCAATTTGGTATAGACCCTGCAAGCTGACCGGTTGAACATTTTGGCCAGAGTATGCACCCATTTTACTTAGGTATCGGTCCATACAACACTAAATGGGAAAGAAGGAGAAATTATAGGCACTAGGAGAGGCAGATCTCTGCCCTGTGAAAGAATGCAAGTGAGTGATTGGTCAGCCAACAGCACAGTGGCTACAATGGGCGGCCTCCCTGGCAGGCATAACAAACCTCTTAGGCTTGTACAGTCATATCAGTGGGCTCTATGCACAAAAGAATGGGAGAACTCATAATAGGCCTTAAGGAGATGATAAATGTTTCTTTCAGAAATGTAGTCTTAACCATCTCTTCAGGGTAGCACACTTCCATATGAGGGGGCCATTGCCCAGTTACTGAGGGGGTTATCTGTAAGTTACTCTCCAAAATTTTCCTCAAGGGGATAGCAAAGCTACCCATTTCATACAACAGGCTTGTGTGGTCTATGGCCAAGTCCAGGTAACTTTTTGGACCCTGGCTAAACTGGTAGGGGCTGGCAACAAGATTTTGCTTTGTCACCCAAAGCCATGTTTGAGCAATTCATCTTTGGTTTGTACCTGTAATTGAATGATGGCCACTGCTCAATGTAGAAGTTCCTCTACTGAAGCCAGGCCACCCTGCCTGCTCTGTTCATTTAGAGTCTATAAAACAGTCTAAAGCCATTTTGTCCATCCTGCCAAGGACCAGGCTGTTCAAGACTGGTACAAACCATGTTTGAATAGTCCATTGTATCACTCAATGATTCCTGCAGCCTTCAGATGGTAAGGGATGCGGAACTTACACTCTGTACCCATGTCCTCAGCTCATTGTTGCATTTGGGCACCTGTAAAATGGGTGCCATTGTCATTTTCAATGACCAAAAGGCAAGCACAGAGGAGCTGAGCACATGCAGTACTGCACTTTTATCTGGACAATGAGTTAAATATGCAGTCAATAATCCCATCCCTGTGTCAATATCTGTCTGACTTGAGCAAGGGTGCTATAATATTCATCTGTCACTGAATCAAAGCAACTCAGCCCCACATAATTTGCCCATCCGAGGCCACTGGCCTTCAGGCATTTTTTTCTAGGAAAGAGAGCACATTGCTCTCAGGCTATGAGCACATCAGCATAAGTAATAGACAAGTTCCAACACTTACCATTGCCCACATAGTCTTTTGTCCCACATGAAGAAGGCACCAGTGCAACCATTGTGCCCTGTTTCTGACAGGAACAGTTTCTAGTCATCTTACCTTCACAAAGGTATCTGATTCATCATTACCTGAATGAACCAAAGGGAACATTTCCCATGACATGATACACCATCATCTGCTTTTGATGTTCTAGGTTCCATAGTTCTTGCCATATGGCTTGATCCCATAGTGGTTGGTGTATCACCACCCATTGGTTAATATGTCAAGTGGTGATCCAGAGGGTCAAACCTCTGAATACCGCCCAACTATTGGTACAGACTACCAATGGGGATGGCTCATTAGTGACTACTAACTATATAGCTTGTAGTTTGGCTCATTGGCTGTGCTGTCCTGTACCAATGTCATATCAAATTATCTCTGTGGGAGAATGAAAGGTGATGACAGTCCACTGCAGGGGTTTCCCCCTACTATAGCTGTATACCAAGTGTCTCCCAGGATAAGTGCTTGCCCTTCCTTGAATGATTGGCCTCTGGCTAACTTTTCAATTATCAGGAGTTTGGCTCCCTGACAGCTACATAGGCCACAGGCCCAAGGACCACTTGGAGTTCAGCTCTTAAAGGACTATTGCTCAGAACACTGACTTGCTGCAAATATGACCCCCATTTTGCCAACATAGGCATTTGGTCAGTGCCACTGTGTGGTTTTGTGACTCAATTATGTATCCATTCTTTAATCCATACAGTAACAGAGGCAGTACCCACCATGCTTTTAGTTGCCAGAAGGGCAACATACACAGCTATCAATTGTTTTTCTATGAAAGAGTAATGGGCTTCAGCCCCCTTCCTCAATAGAGACCCAAAACCTATGGACTGCCACAGGTACTCAGAATGCTGCTAGATGCTCCCACCAAAGCCCTCTATAGAGGCATGTACATCTAGCTTACATGGCCAGGCAAGGTCAAATATATGTAGGGCTTGTGCCACTTTAATGGTGTGCTTAGAGGAGTCAAAGGCTGACTAGGCACCCTCCATCTAATTTCAATGAGCCTCTTTCCTAACCAAGGACTATAAAGGCCTTAGCAGTTGGGCTAAATGAAGCACAAATTCTCTCCAATACCCAAGAAGCCCAAGGAAAGTTTGCAATTTCTTAACAGTGGTAGGCAAAATGTAGGCTTGGATTTTATCAAAGACCACATCAGGTGTAATCATTGTCTTATCCAACCAAATCACCCCCAAGAACTTGACAGAAGAGCCAGGCCCTTGCAGCTTCTTGTCATTGAGCACCTAACCACATGTTTTCAGAAGGGTTAGGAGAGCAGCAGCTTCTAAATCTGCAAGAGAGTCACTGGTTAACAAGATTTCATCAATGTAATGATAAAGGTGTACATTCTCAGGTGAAGACCAATGTGACAATTCTGCCTCCACCAGTCCATGGCATAGTGTGGGGCTATCTATGCAAGTACCCCTAGAGAAGGACCTTGAAAGTTCACTGCTAGCCCTCCCATGTGAAGGCAAAGTGGTCTTGGCTCTTCAGTGCTATATCAATGTAGAAACAGGCATTAGCAAGATCACAAACAAAATGATAAATTCCCAATTCTTGTATAAGAGGATCCATCAGATCTGCCACTGATGGAACTACTACATGTAAAAGAGGCACTACCTTATTTAATTTTTTTGTAATCTACTGTCATTTGCCAAATGCTATCCAGTTTCTTTACAGGCCATACCAAAAAGTTGTATGGACTACAGGTGTGGCAAACTATCCACATATTTTCTAGTTTTTGTATTGTTCTTGTTATTTCATCATGGCTCCCCAGCAGTCTGTACTGCTTGGTGTGTATAATCTGTTGAGGGAGGGCAACTCCAAAGGGGCAAAAACAACATGTCTCCATACCACTGCCTTTATAACCCACACTCAAAGGTGAAACTCTCCTGCAGTGATATTCAACCACAGCCCTGCAAAACATCCACCTCTAAGATATACTCAGGGACAAGTGACACATAAACCCTATATGTCTGTGCAGGCAGATGACATATCCCAAGAGAATGTCTGTGGGTTTCACTTGAATAGTTTGCCCACCCCCCCCATAGCCACCAATGACTACTGGAACTTCAGAGAACTCTTCCAGATTCCCATACAAGAGGTAATATTTTTATCCATATCAACTAGGGCCAAAACTCTCTGTACATATGTTGGGAATGAGTGGATTGCCAATTCACATGTGTCCTTTGGTTAATGCCCATCTTCTGTAGACAAGTCCCTCAGCCTTCTCTCTATTCAAAACAAAAGAAGGGTTCAATTGGAAGTTTAGCATTTCACTGCACTAAATAATCCTTGAGGTGGACTACTTGAGCTTCAGGCCTCTCTCATCGCCCCCTTTTTCTTGCTTTTTTTTTTTTTAGCAGAGTAAATCATTGATCTGTTCTTAACTGTTACCAGAGCTCCAACAGATTGGCATTAGGCTTTTTGCCAATTTTCTACCTATCTACACTGGCCAACACTGGTTCTATTCACATCTGGGTGTGAGTCACCTTTAGGGGCCCATCTCTTTTGGCTTTCAGTGCCTTCTTTGGCACCATTCAGACACCCTTCTGCATGTGCATTGTTTACATTTCCCCCAAACTTGCTACCATTGAGGCGATCTCATTAATGGAATGGCTCACATAAGGTGCCAGGATCACCACAAGTGATCTGAACAGGGAAAAGTGAGCACTTTGCCACACATTGTCCCTCATACCTGCTATGAAGCTTTTATTATCCAGACCTTGAACATTCTAATTGAACATAATGTTCTGCATACCCAGCTTTCACAATATTTGATAAGAGTGCCATTTGCTGACCATCTTGGGAACATCTGCATTTGCCCACACTGTTCTGATAGCCACCATGAGTCAATCCAATAAGGAGTGAGTTTCTTGCCTGTACCTAGAGCAATTGTGCAACCACCGATGCAGCAAGGGGTTCATAATCAGAAAGATTAATTTTTGCCTTTCCTGGTCCATACACATTATTTCATCCACTCCCAAATCTCATAGCTGCAAAAGTCAGGCAACTAGGGGCTCACTAGTCCACTGCCAGAATTGTTTGCCTAACTTACCAATCCAGCCTGTGTATATGGCTGATACTAGTGAACTGAGCCATCTGGGGAGCACCTGCAGGTTGGCCCCCCTGAGCCATCAAATTCTAAAATTTTATTTTTTGTCACTGTAAAGCAGGTGCAAAATTACAGCTGTGGCTCCCCCTCCTCCTCTGAGCAAAGCAGTGAGGGATTCCAATCATGAATGTTGCCGTTCCTCCTCCAGCCGCCACTTGGTTTCCTTTCAAGCTTGCATCTGCACCTTTATCAGGTCCAGATTGGTTTGAAGTGCCTGGACTTGCACCACTTCTTTCAGCGCCACTTTTGTTTCTGCTCACAAGGCCATAAAAAAAAGCCACCATATGGCCCCAGCTGCCACCTGAGCACTTTTCTTGTTGAAGGTCTCTCCCGCTGCCTGGAGAGCCCTCTCCACAAAAATGAGCTTCCCATGTACCTCATGGCACCCCTGAGAAGGCACTCACACAGAGGAGAAATGTGTCACCAGGTACCACATATTTGTGGCAGGACATCTCGCAATCTCACTCTCTGGGGGTACAGTAGATTCCAACCCATCTGCTGTAAATCCTTCTGGCTACCCCAATTGTACTGCAAATGATCAAGGCCAGAAAGATTCATACTGAATTTGGGCAGAACAGGCAGGCTAAAGAAAAATCGAGGAGCCACAGGCAGCTGAGACATGGCCTTTTATTTCAGAAGCAAAGTAGCAACAAACATAGTGTCCAGGAGCGTCCACCCCAGAGAGTCCCATCCCCTTATATAGGCAGAAAAACTAAGATTGCAGCCAAGTGTGAACTCAGAAAGTTCATAAACAACAAAATGGCTGCCTCTAGAATAAGTGCAAGTCATGGTTACATAATAAGTGCTGCACCATTTACCAGAAGGAGCTTGTCAAGGAAGCCTAAGCAACTCCATTTTCCTCACAGGGAGAAAACTGACATTTATATTGAAATGATGAAATGTTAAAAAAATATTAATAGAAAAACCAGTTCTATCTAATTTAAAATGGTACGTATGGTCCGCCTAGATGTAGAAAAAGCAGGTTTCACAATGGCATGTGGCAGTTATAAATCAGGGGAGATATTTTGGTTGCAGGGGATTCCCTGATGAGTGAGGGGTTTCACCTCTACCCCAGGCTCCCCCATTCAGGATCTCAGTGCTAGGAAGAGGAGTCCCTCTAACTTCTGACTGAAAAACCAGCAGAGATTGTAGCTGACTGAGACAAAGTGAAATTGACCTACAAGGCATTCCTCTTAAAGTGTCCAAACATGGACTTCTTTCCTAATGTCCCTCCAAGCTCTAATTCTGGGTAAACTGCTTGAAAGATGCCAGTGGCATATAGAAGGAACTTTGTTGTCTGGCTCCAGGACAGGGACAGAAATTGCCACTGCCACTTTCTCCTTAATAAAGTGTAGGCATAAGCCTTAGTTTATTTTTCGAGCCCTCTTTTCTCCCACTGTGCTCACATAGGTGGCCACCATAACTGAATCTCAATCAACCTGGCTAAAATAATTCACTTTATCTAGGTGAATCCCTGAGAACCTCCCCACTCAACTGGTGGGCCCACCCAAGCTGCTTCAAGTGGCTTTTTCATCCAAATGTTTCTTCTTGGGTCATGCACTGGACTTTGTTGAAGTATCTCAAAGGTTAACCATTTTCAAACTAACAACATCTGTCGTCAGCATGCCCTATACATCTTCTCTTTTTAAAAAATGTTCATTTAATTATAAAGTATATGAAACATGTTTTATGGCCTATTAGAATACCAGGGCACTCTTAGTTTGTTCAGGAGGCATTTTTTTTTCCTTTTTGGTATGTGGGTAGTTCCCTGGCTGGGAATCGAACCCAGGTCACAGCACTGAGAGCGCAAAAGCCCTAAGCCACTATACCACCAGGGAACTCCCCCTGTACATCTTCTTAAGCACCCCTGAGACCAGCACTAAAGCAGCAAACCTTAGTTTACCGATTAGCTTCTCCGAGGCACCTGCAAACCCAGTTGGATTAATGGCCATCTGTAGATTTCTTTGTGGCTCATTTCAGGAAGTCAAAGGTGTTGGTGTGCCCAGTGGCTTCATACCAAGGAGAAGCACCACCTGGCAGCCTCCATGAACAACACACCAAACAGGAAGACTGGACAATCACTAGAACCTTGCTAAATTGAATTCTGCTCTATAGAGTCAGCCTGTGCACAACAACTTCTTTATTGTAGTCAGGCTAGTCTTCACAATGAATCAGCCTGAATGTCAATTTCTCCCATTGACATGTAAACAACATCCATGGGAAAACTACAATAGAACGGCACACACAACCTACACAAGGGACACTTCTGGAGTACCAGGCACAGGTGACCAGAGAGACTGTGACACTGGGTCTCAGAGAACATCTATTACATAATGCCACTTCACTTATACTGGGAAACATAGGAGTAGGCAGCCAAAAATGGGTAAGACATCTTGAATGAAAGAACAGAACAAAGTTTCATTAAACAAACAAACAAACAAAAAAAAACTAAACAAAATAGAGACAGGAAACACCAGATGCAGAGTTCAAAACACTGGTTATAAAAATTCAAAGATCTCAGGGAGAATTTTAACAAAAGAATAGGAAACTCAAATATTAAAATAGAAAACAAAAAAGTAAAAAATAAAGAATGCAATAAATAAAATAAAAATATATCACAGAAAAATCAAAAGTAGATTAGATTATGCAGAGGACTGAATCAGTGATTTAGAATAAAAAGTAACAACAACAACAAAAAAAACAAACTAGAACAGCAAAAAATAAAAAAAAATCAAATTAAATCAGAAGAGTTTAAAGAAACTCTGGGGAAACATCAACTGTATAAACATTCTCATCATAGGATTCCAAGAAAAAGAAAAGGGAGAACAAGTAATTGAAAACCTATTTGAAGAAATAATAATGAAAAAATTTCTAACTTGGCAAGAAAATAGATATATAGGCCCAGAAAACATAGAGACTCCCCAAACAAGGTGAACCTAATCAGGCCCAGGATAAGACACATTACAATTGAAATGGCAAAATTTAATGACAAAGAGGGAATCTTAAAAACCACAATAGAAAATAAGTTAGTTACCTACAAGGGAGCACCCATATGACTATCAGCTGATTTTTCAACAGAAACCTTGCAGGACAGAAGTGTTTTGCACAAAATATTCAAAGTGATAGAAAGCAGAAAACTACAACCCAAATCACTCTACCAAGCAAAGTTATCATTTAGTATCAGATGACAAATAAAGGGCTCCCCAGACAATAAAAATAAATAAATAAAAAAGTTAAAGGAGCTTATTAACACCAAACAGTATTCAATTACTTTAAACACAAATAGATTAAATACTCCAATCAGAAGTCACTCAGTGGCTGAATGAATAAAAAAAGGCCCACTTCAGATACAAAGACACACAGAAACTGAAAGTCAAGGAACAAAATTGACATTTCATGAAAATGAAAACAAACAAGCATACAAAAAAAAATACAAATAAAAAACCTGTGCTAGCAATATGTGTACTCATTCATTAAAAAAAAATTCAATCTTGTCATCTGCAACAACATGAATGGACTTGGAGGGTATTGTGTTGAGTGGAGTAAGACAGAAGGAGAAAGAAAAATGCCACATGGTTTTTCTTTTATGTGGAATCTGGAGAACAAAATAAATTAACAAACAAAACAGAAGCAAAGTCATGGATACAGAGAACATTTTAAGGGTTGCCAGATGGAAGTTTGGTTGGGTGTATGGGTAATAAAGGAAAAGAAATAATAAGTACAACTTGGCAGCTACAAAGTAATCATGGGAATGTAAAGTATAATATAAAAATATAGTCAATAATATTGTAATGATTGTGTATGATGTCAGATGGGTACTAGATTTACTGGGGTGATCACCCCATGTTATATTAATGTCTAATCACTATGTTGTATACTTAAAATTAATATAATATTGTATTTGAACTGTAATTTATGAATTTAAATTATTAAGAAACATCTTTTCAAAATTAGTTATTGAGTTACATGTTTAAATTATTCTAAGTCAGGTATGTTACCATTATTTTCCATATAAAACATGTATAACTTAACCTATATCAGATTCTGAACAGCATTTTTCTTTTCATGAAGTTCTATAAGTTGCAAATAAATCCTTTCATTTTGTAGAAAAAAATCGATTATTTTAAGAAAATTTAAGTAATCCAGAATGGGATTTAATAATTATATTTAAATGACAAATACCACAAAATTTCTGTCCTATCACATTACATGGTTTATGACATACTTTACATGCTACATAAATAGCAAAAGTACTAAACTTCACAGTCAAAACTGTGTTGATGAAAAACACATAATAAAGGACATAAGCTGGAATGTGTAAAGTCTTTTAATTAACTTATAATTCCTATATTGTTGCCTTACAACCGCCAAATCGTCTGTCCCCCCATGCATTCCCCATGACTTCCTAAGGCAGGAGTTAAGCGTGGAGGCCACGGGTCATAGAATACCTCACATCACCTTGTATGGCCCCGGAGGATGGCTGGTTAGTCAATGATGGGTAAGATTCCTCAAGGGAGGAACAACCTAAGACAGGCACAGTCACATAGGGGCCAACAGGAGAGAACTTAGGCTCTACAAAGGTGAGGCACAGCCCCTCACCCTTCTGAGGTTAATCATCAACCCCCTGGCTGCCTTGTGTCCCACACTGCTCCCATGGAGCCCTGAAAGAACAATATCGGTCATGTGCCAACAGGAATGATTTAGGTACTGAGTCTACCCCCTGGGGTGGTTTTGGTACACTGAGTCCTTGGGGCTAAATATTACTATAGAAATACAATGCATGTTGAAACACAATGGGGACTTTTGGAAAAAAGGCAGTTCCCTAGGCAACGTTACTCACAGACAATGGAATAACCAGTCTCACTTCCTTGTATGCTCACCAATTAAAGTTATGCGGTGACCCAACTCGGGGCTCTTTCAGTCCATGAGGCTGGAGCCTTTTGGCCCTGCTTGAATCTTATTTTTGGGTGTTGTATTTACTCACCTTGTGCTGCCCTTTTTGTTCACCCACTGCCTGTGTTGTGCGGGACACGACACTATATAGTGCAGACATTGTATGATCAATTGGTAGAACAAGGTGATACTGAAGACAAATGTTGGAGATTTAATGATCAAATAGGACAGTTATCTATGTAAAATTATACTTTGTTTCTTGTTCACACACTGTACACTTCTTCCCAGTAAGTTATCTTAGAAGTAGTCATAAAAGATACAAAGAAAACTGAAGTTTATGGATAGCTCACTACAGCCCATTATAATCAACATTTGAAAGTGAAGACACCACTAGAATTGATAAGGCAGCTTTCATTGAAATAAATATAACATTCTTTTAATATTTTAAAAACTCTGAATGATGTGTGGCTGCTTTCATTTGTGTCAATTTCACTCTAACTCACAATTTTTATAGAAAATTTGACATTTTTAGTAAAAATTGCAGCATGAATAATCCTCATGTTCTCTATAGGTTTTAACTTTATCAAGGAACTTAAAATAATTTAAAAATTACGTTTTTCAAAATGATTGAGTTAATAAAATATGTCTATGTTGGCTTCCAACTTTTTTGATTTCCTTAGCTCTTCACTTTTCCTCATACTCTACATATGGTCAGATTCTCTCCATATGATTAATTAATAAAAAAATAATGACAACAATAAAAGTTTAGATTACACAAACTCTGTTCCTTTGTATTTTTGGCAAGGCACATTTTCATAAATAAGTGAACATACAAGGTGTAATAAAAAATACATTGAATATTTAAATATAAAGTTATTGCAGTAAAAAACACATTGCTATTAATCCCCCTCAGAATACTCCCCCTTGCTTCAAACACACTTCCCCCATTGTTATTGCAACTTTCTGAAGCAGTTTTTAAAGTTCTCTTTTGTGGGTGAGTTTAGTTGTGCTATCATGGCTGCCTCCATATATTGAATTGATTTAGGTCACACATTGTTTCTGGTATGGCAATTTCTGTGAAGTGAAAATATTTATGGTGTTTCCTTAACCACCTTATTACCAGATCTGGCACCATGTGACCTCTGACTCTTTTCCAATGTCAAAATGATCATGACAGGTAAACTTTCTGAATTGATTCAGAACATCAAGGCAGCCATGACAGTGCAACTAAAGACACTCACAAAAGAAAACTTCTGAACTGCTTCAGAAAGTAGCAAGAATAATGTGATAAGTGTGTTTAAAGTGAGAGCAAATATTTTTAAAAGGAATAATGGCAATCTGTCTTTTACTGTAATAATTTTTTATTTGAACATTCACTGTATTTTTTTACCACACCTTATATGTAAAGTACTAGATATGTAAAAATGGTTTATGAGTTATCAAGGCAAAATCAAACTATGTCACAATTTATGTGTAAAATGATAGATGCTCAGTAAGCTTTGTTTTGCTTTCTTTTTAAGGGGTGGTATACTTTTCTACTTTTGTTTTTAGTTTAGGATTTCATTTTAAAGAAGACAAAAGAAGGTGTTTCTTGTTTAAAAGTCAGTTTTTGGTGCAGGAAAGTGCTAACATAACTATTACAGCTAAATGAATGCCGAATAACTGACCATAAATTTGAATATTTTGGAGAGCTTAATAGGCAACAGAAACCACCAGAAAAATCAGAGTTGTGGGGGTTGTATTATGATCCTAGGAGTAAGTAGATAATTTCTGTATAGCAGTGTTCTCTTTCATATGATAAGGACTATATCCATATGAGTATTGGGCACTTGAAATGTGGCTAGTCAAAATTAAGAAATGCATTCAGCATGAAATGCACATCAGGTTTCAAAGATTTAGCATAAATAGGAGAATGTAAAATTACTCAGGCTAATCACATAGTAGAAATTGTTCACTCAATTATCATTTAACACTTACATTATAATAATGAATCTTAGATGGACACTGAATATTCTGCTAAAGATTACATTTCTCAGCTTCCCTTTTAGCTAAATGTTGTGATGAATTACATTTCTGGCCAACACATTTTACATGAAAATGACATATGCAACTCATTTGAAAGGAAATATAAGTGTCCTCTCTTTACCTCCTCTTCTGCTGGCTGGAATTTAGACAAATAAAAGTGGAGTAGGCATTTTAAGCAACAAGATAGAAGCTACACTTTCAGGGTACAAGAAACAAACAAAATAATTCTGTGTTGAAAACTATGGAGTTATAATTTCAGCTTTAAAACACACCAGTACTGTTTTGTGAGAATAAGGTAAATTATATCTTATCTAATGTGTTTTTAACTACTGCATTATAGTTTATAATAAAGGTGCATTTATCTACCCTAAATTATCTATTCACTTTTTGAGTAAGGAATACTCAATTTGCTTCCTGTTCATGATTACCACAAATAATACTGCACTGATGTCCCCATGTGGATTTGTGTGAATATTTCTTTGAGGTATTATTCAAGAGAATTATTGCTGATAAATAAAATATGTATAATATTACATTTGTCTAAGTAATATCAGATTTTTCTCTATAATGTGTGCATCAATTTATGCTCCCTTTTCTGAGCACATTTATTTAGGCCATGACAGGTGATGAGATAGTGCAATAAATAGTGATATAGTCAATCTGCATGTTGAGAACTAAAAAGAAGAAAATCAGCTTCACAAAACTTTCATGAAGGAAAGAATGGTGTCTGATTTTGCAATTTATTATCGATCCCGTGACACATAATTGCAGCTTTATAAATATTTGTTGAAAAAAGAGTTAATATATAAATCTTACAAGAATAAAGTTGTACATTTACAAAAACAATCACTCCATGTGGACTTGATTCACAATTAGTAGGAAAAATTTGATGGAGTACACACTTTGTTTCTTTTATATCTTCACATTTCTTGCTCATTCATTGAGGTCTTTCTCTGCTTGAATATTTCTTTCTCAGGGTAGAAGTTCCTGATTATACTATCTAAAAAAGCATATCACCTAACTGCAAGAAACCATATACTAAATTCCTTTCCCTTGTTTTATTTTTGTTCAACAACTAAGTGTTCCCTTTAAGTACTGAAACTACTAGAAATTATATATACACACAGACACACACACATATATGTATATACTGTTGTTATACATATATTAATATATATGTACAATTATATATGAATATGTATGTATATATGTGTATATACTGTTTTATGTATGTGTGTGTATATATAGTTATATTTTTTATGTACTGTTTAATGAAGGTAAAAGCTATCTTCTCAGTTTCCAGAATAGTACATTACCTGAAACAAAGTAGGCACTCAGTATTTTTGGTCAAATATGAATAAACCATCCTGTAATCAATCAATCAATATGTAATGAATCACTTTGTGTTGAGTAACCATGTTAGACACTGTGAAAAAACTAAGATGTATTACACAAATCCATAATCGTAAGCTGCTTATAGTCTGGCAAAGCAGAAAAGACAATGTATACAAAAAGCTAGTAATGCTAAACAGTATGAAGAAAGGAAACAACTGGTAAAGAAACTATCTATTTAAGGCAACTTTCTTATTTATTTCTCTTATCTTTTATAGGAGATCAAAGAGTGAAAATACCATATGTAAGTTTCACTGAGAAAATGAAATGTGAAGTGAATTGGTACTTATGTTGGCAAAGTGAGAGGTGTAGGCTAAGAAAAGTGACTTGCACGAGCAAATAACAACCTCAAAGAAAATATTTCCTGAAGTATGCATATAGCTTCTCAGTTTACAAAATACTTTCACACCTATTATAACACTTAATCCTCATGATAATTTTTGAGGTTACAGAAAAGGAACTAATGTCCAAACTGTATTTTTGAAAACAGTTAAACTCAGATACTAATTTGCTTAAAGGAACTTGACTGGAATTGGAAGTAAAATCCATATTTTATGATTCTTGATTTAGGGCTCTGTCTTCAATATCAGAGATCAAAGGAAAGAGCAATTAAACAGCTGGGTTCTTGTTTCTAAATAAAATTATGAGGTGTTTTTCCTGAACACTTTTGGATAGTTATGAGCAATTGTGTGCCTATTACTTATTCTTATTTGTGTTTATCTAGTGTTTCCCACTAGATTAAGTACTTCCACAAGTGTTACATCCTCTATTTCCTTTGTATTTTCCACAGAACATACTGAAATTGAGAGTTGTTGATTGGTCTATTTCTATTGAAATTAATAACATGAGATAAAATACTAACGGAAAACATTAGAAATTAAGTCTGTTTTTGTAAATTAAGCTACAGAAATGTATAAAAAACAAGAACACATAGACTACATAATTTTACCAAGAAGCTTGATTGTCTAAAGCTGGTGACTCCTTGGGTCTTTAAAGATATCTATTTGTATATTATTCTCATCACAGATGGAAGGTCAAAGATACTAATATTTTTATTTATTTATTTATTTATTTATTTATTCATTTATTTATTTATTTTTGGGTAATTCCCTGGCTGGGAATCAAACCCAGGCTGCAGTGTGGACAGCATCCAAGCCTAGCCACTACACCACCAGGGAACTCCCCTAGAAACTAATGTTTTAATTACAGATTTTTATAAGCTAAAATATAATACTCTTCTTATTGCATTAGTCAGACATAAAATTACTTAGCTGAAAGTCTACACTATCAGTTCCCAAGCAGCACTACACATAACCCCAGGATACATGATGGACTGTTTAGGGGTACACAAAAAATAATCTGTAATGGCATAAAAAAATAAAGTAAAAAAATGCAAAATGTTAGTTATGGAACAATAAAAACTAAGTTTGAATTGCTGTTAATCGAGACACTTCAAAATGAGATCACATTAGCAAATGATGATTGGTGATGGCATGTCTGTGAACTCTTCCCCCAAATTACTTTTCTACAAATCATCACCCACAGTTTCTGAAGAATCTATTTGCCACATTTCTAGAACTTCCCCAAACATATAAATACATCTGTAGTCAAACTGTTTGATCATTTTAATTATTTACTTACTAAAAGTAAGTGTATTGTCTTTAATAGTGATTCTTTTCAAGTAGGTTTTAAATTAAATGTTTACCATAATTTCAGTTATTATTGTCAGTGATTTTTAATTATGTGAGTTATGGATCAGTGGTTGAAAACTAGAATGGTTAATAAAACAAAACTTAATGTGGATTATAACCTGTCATCAAGTATTTCCCAACACGTGTTTGCATCTACAAGTACACCCACACAGGGAGATAGATAGTAAAAAAGCATGTGCTTAAGATACTACACAGAAGAAAAAGAAATACTCTGAAGATTATGTCAAATATAATTTTCATTTATAGGGAATAATGATTGTCCTAAACCTTTGTGTGTTGTGTGTAATAATATATTATCTAATCATTGCATGAATTTTTTTCTGCTCATGTAACATTTATAAACTAAATATTCTATGTATTAAAACAAATAAATACTTTATTTTGGGTGCTTAGAAAAGCATCCAACTTCTACTTCATATATGATGTCAAGAAAGTAAGACAATGAAAATGAAGTTGAGACTTCATACCATATTGCTTATCATATAGCTACATGTCATAAAAACCACATAGTTTAACATTTAATTTTTCCTTGCATTAAGGATGCCATATTTTATGTATTTGGTGAAGAACATGTCTACAAAATCAATAGTATTTCTTTTTCAAACAAGACAATTACTCAGCAAATTCAGGAAATGTCTGACAATGTTAAAGCTGTAGCAGTAGATAGAATTTAATAAAAAACATTATTTTCCAGTCAGACCGATGAAAGTTTAGATGTTGCTGATTTATCTATTTTGCTAGTCATTGCAAGTTATTTGATAAAGAATGAAGTTGAGGAAAATCCGTTTCTTTGTCACCAATTTAAAAACCATACCACAGACAAAGATATTTTTAATGCAATCAATGCTTATTTCTTTGAAGAAAAAGTTGGTCAAATTGTTGTGGTGTATGCATTGATAAAGGCAAGTCTATGTCAAGTTGTTTAATAGGTCTACATGATGAAGTTAGAGAAGTAGCTTCCCATGTGCTATGGAGTCAATGCCACATTCATAGATATACTCAGGCATCCAAGCCTCTTCCTAGTAAACTAAAAGATATTCTTGATAAGGCTGTAAATTTTATTAAGTCACAACCACAAAACTCCAGATGGTTTAAAGCACTGTGTGAAGAAATGAACAGCATTCACAGCACATTTCTTTTGCATACAGCGATAAGATGGCTATCTCATGACAAAATACTTACACAGATATTTGAACTTAGACATAAAGTCCAGGTATTTTTTGATGATCATCATTTCTCTCTTGCTCTCAAGTTTCAGAAATGTGACTGGCTTCAAAGTCTTGCATATTTATCAGATATTTTTCTAAAAATACACAAACTGAATTTGAGACTTCAAAACAGCTCAATCACTATCTTCAAAGTAACTGACAAAATAGAGTCAATGATTAAGAAACTGGACTTCTGGAAAGTGTGTATTAAAACTCTCCATAATTTGTTTTAATTTATTTTTTTATTGTTAGACTTGTTGGGGTGACATTTGTTAGCAAGAATTACATGGGTTCCCGGTGTACAATTCTACACTGCATTGTGAATATGTTGTATAATAAGTTCACCACCTAGTGTGAGCTCTCTTTCCATCACCTTATATTTAGCTTCCGCTCCCTTCACTCCCACCCACTCTCCTTTCTCCCATCCCCTCCTTATTTCCCCCTAAAAACACTAAACTATTGATTGTGTCCATGGGTTTTCTGTTTGTTCACTTTTTTTCTTTGTTGCTTTCAGTTTCATAATCTGCATGAGTGAAGTCATACAGTTTTTGTTTTTTTCTCTCTGGCTTATTTCACTTAGCATGATGAAAGCAAAGGAACAGCCAACTGAAAGGGAGAAAATATTTGCAAGTAACACGTCAGATAACAGTCTAATATCTAAAATATATAAAGAACTAATATGACTTAAGAACAACTACAACAAAAATCCAATTAAAAAGTGGGTAGAAGAACTAAACAGACACTTCTCCCAAGAAGAAATACAAATGGCCTGCAGACATATGAAAAAATGCTTATTCTCATTAGCTATCAGGGTATTGTAAGTCTCTTAGAAGGTCTTAAGTTGTCCCCTTAGAAGTACTTGCCTCAACATGAAGAAGAAAACAACTAGGTTGCCAACTTCTTCAATGGAGAATTATTCAAAGATGCTAAACTATCAATTAATGAAAGAATAGTGAATCAAACTTTCAATTGATTCTTTTTAAAATTTTGATTTCAAGGAAAGCGTCTTTTTACCTTATGGGTAGATGTCAGTGAGGCATACTAACAGCTCAGTGAGAAGGTACTCAAATACCTCCTGCTAGTTATTAATATTGCACTAGTGTAAGGAGCTTTTTCTTCTTACAGATTCATAAAAAATAAGCACTGCAACAAGCTTAATGAATGTCTGGATTTAAGACTGCATCTTTTATGTCTTGAGCCTGCTTTCAAGAATGTAAGTGCATCAAAGCAATCTCAATGATCTCACTAACAATGTTTCAATCAGCTAGTGATCTGCATAACAATTATAGACATAGCAGATGACACACTTAAATATTATGATTAATAATAAATTATAAATTTACTAAATACTTGATCATCATAATCAGTATTTGACTGTGTTATGAATATTATAAAATTAAATTTATGGTTTGTACGTTTAGTGTAGTAATTTTTCTTTTCTAATTTATTACTTCATTTCCACTATTTTACCTTAACATAGGCACTGAACAAAAGTGTCAGGATTTAGAAATAGCTGTCTTAAAAATAAAAGGTACAAATTATAAAAATGGGTTTAAAAGGGATACACAAGTAGAATAAGGATGGCAACCACTGGCCTACACACACTAAAAATATGTTAAAAGACCAGAAATAGAACATCTTGTGTTTATATAAATTTTACATAAGATACTGCTAAACTAAATAACATGGTCTTAATTTTCACACTTGGCTTAAAAATAGAGAAAAAAGTGTTTTTGTTTCAATACATGTCTAGGATGCTTCTATTTTTCCCACTTCATTTTGGCAGATTAGTAAAATAAATTATTTCTATATAATAAATACTATAAGTAGGACTAAGTTCATATCATATGATATTTTAAAATTATTGAAATTAAATTTAAATATGATTTTAAAATAAAACAAAAGATATGAGTCTTAACATGGCTGGAACTATAATATTTTTAAATTCATTTTTATTGTTAGACTTTTTGGGTAATATCTCTCAGCAAGAATTACATAGGTTTCAGGCATACAATTCTACAGTGCATTGTCAACTTCTTGTATAATAGGTTGACCACCTAATGTGATTTCCCTTTCCATCACCATATATTTAGCATTTGCTCCATCCTCTCACACCCCCTTCACTTTCTCCCCTGTCTAACCCACTCATCCCAAAACAAACATTAAACTATTGATTGTGTCCATGGGTTATTTGTTTGTTTGTTCATTTCTTTTTTCTTTGTTGCTTACAGTTTTATATTCCACACATAAGTGATGTCAAACAGTTCTTTGTTTTTTCTGTCTGGCTTATTTCACTAAGCATGATATCCAGGTCCATCCATTTTGTTGCAAATGGCAATATTTCATCTTTTCTTATAACTAAGTAATATTCCATTGTTTTATATGTACCACAGCTTCTTTATCCAGTCACAGGGCACTTTGGTTTTTTCCATGTGAACAGTGCTGCGATGAATATTGGGGTACATAAGTCTTTGAGGGCAAAGGTTTTCAAGTTTTTTGGGTAGATCTGCAAAAGTGGGATTGCTGGGTCAAATGGTAACCCCATTCCCAATTTTCTGAGGAAACTCCACACTGTTTTCCACAGTGGTTGTACCAGTTTGCATTCCCACCAGCAGTGTGTGAGAGTTCCTTTTTCTCCACATCCTCTCCAACACTTGTTATTCCTTGTCTTGTTGATAATAGCCATTCTAACAGGTGTGAGGTGGTATCTTATTGTGGTTTTGATTTGCATTTCCCTGATAGCTAATGACGATGAGCATTTTTTCATATGTCTGCTGGCCATTTGTATTTCTTCGTGGGAGAAGTGTCTGTTTAGTTCTTCTGCCCACTTTTTAATTGGGTTGTTTGTTATTTTGTTGTTAAGTCTTATTAGTTCTTTATATATTTTAGATATTAGGCCCTTATCTGATGCGTTATTTGCGAATATTTTTTCCCATTCAGTTGGCTCTCTTTTTGCCTTGTTGATGGTTTCATTTGCTGTGCAGAAACTTTTTAGTTTGATATAGTCCCATTCATTTATTTTTGCTTTTACTTCCCTTGCCTTTGAGGTCGTGTTCTTGAAGTCTTCCTTGAGTCCTAGCTCTATAAGCTTAGTACCAATGTCTACTTTTATACAGTTTATTGTTACAGGTCTGATATGAAGGTCTATAATCCATTGTGAGTTAATTTTTGTGTATGGAGAGAGGTTACAGATCAGGTTCATTCTTTTGCATATGTTTTTCCAGTTTTCCCAGCACCACCTACTAAAGAGGTTGTCTTTTCCCCATTGTATGTTTTTTGCTCCTTTATCAAAAATTATTTGTCCATAAATTTGTGGGTTTATTTCTGGGTTTTCAGTTCTGTTACATTGGTCTATATTTATGTTACTCTGTCAGTATCAAGCTGTTTTGACTATTGATGCTTTTTAATATAAATTGAAGTGAGGGAGTGTAATGCCACCAGGCTTATTCTTTTTATGTAGTATTGCTTTGGCAATTCGAGGTCTTTTATGGTTCCATATAAATCTAATAATTCTTTTATCTATTACACGAAAATATGATTGTGGGATTTTAACAGGTATTGCATTAAATCTATAGGTTGCTTTGGGCAGAATGGACATCTTAACAATGTTAAGTCTTCCTATCCATGAACAGGGGATATTTTTCCACTTCAAAGTCTGTTACAATTTCTTTAAAAAGTGTCTTATATTTTTCCATGTATAAGTCTGTCACATTCTTTGCTTATTCCCAGGTATTTCATTCTTTTTGTCGTGATAGCAAAGGGAATTGACTCCTTCATTTCTTTTTCTGAGGATTCATTGTTTGTATATAGGAATGCTGTTGATTTTTATACATTGATTTTCTATCTTATGACTTTACTATATTGGTTAATTGTTTGTAATAGTTTCCTGGTGGAATCTTTGGAATTTTTAATATAAAGGATCATGTCATTCGCCAATAGTGACAATTTGGCCTTTTCCTTCCCAATGAATAACTTTTATTCCTTTCTCTTTCCTGATTGCTGTGGCTAGAACTTCCAGCACTATATTAAATAGCAGTGGTGACAGGGGGCATCCCTGTCTTGATTCTGATTTTAGGTGAATAGGTTTCAACTTTTCCCCATTCAGTATAATGTTAGCTGAGGGTTTTTCATATATGGCCTTTATTATGTTGAGGTTCTTTTCTTTTTTTTTTTTTTAATTCATTTTTATTGTTAGACTTATTGGGGTGACATCTGTTAGCAAGGATTACATAGGTTTCAGGCATATAATTCTACAGTGCATTGTCAACTTGATGTATAATAAGTTCACCACCTAATGTGACTTCTCTTTCCATCACCTTATATTTAGCTTCCCCCCCTCCTCTCCCACCCCCTCCCCT
>PVJL010013522.1:0-31800 GCA_004026885.1 Lyroderma lyra
CGGTACCGCCCCCCTCTGCCCCGCCCCCCTTGCCCCGCCCCTGTCCGGGTGCTGCCCCCACCGCCCCGCCCCGCGGTCCCACCTGGCCTGTAGCGCCACCTTCTCCGCGTCCCAGCGGCCCTGCAGCTGCAGCATCTCGGTCACCTTGGCCCGGAGCTGCCGCTCCAGGGCACGGGCGTCGCTGCTGGCGGACAGCCGCAGGCTGGAGTCCAGGCTCTGGCAGGCCGCGTGCAGGCGTCGGGCGGTCCTGGCCGCATCCGCTCGCAGGTCAGAGAGACCCCTGGGGACAAGGGTGGCACCCCAGCCAGCCTCAGGAGAAGCCCCTTGAATGTCGAGTGCCCCATGTCACAGCCCAGGAGTGGGCAAGGCTACACAGGACAGTGACTCTCTGAGCCCTAGTATTCTCGCGTGCAAACAGGTGCTCAGAGGCACCCCAATAACCCAGGACAGACCTGAGAGTGCCCAGCAAGGACGGAGGGCCTGGGGCTTCGGGGTGCATCTCCTCCCCTCATCAGGTTGCTCCCCTGCCCCGTCTCCACACCCAGCAGATGCCCCTTGTCCCCCACCCTGAGGGCCCATGCTGGCTCCGGGGAGGTGGGGCGGCCGGCTCACCGCTCAGAGGCTGCCCGCAGTTCAGCCAGGTGTGCACGCAATGCTGTCACCTGTCTCCACAGGCGGAGGAGGTCCCGGGGCTCCCCCACACGCGAACGCCGGCTCTAGAAGCGAGAGGCTCGTGTCCATGTCAGGCGGAGGCCCGGGCTCTGGGAGGGGACCTGAGCCCTGTGACCGTCTTCGCTGTCCTCACACTGGCTCTTCCAGATGCCATGCCGGGCTGGACCCTGCATCTCCCGCCTGTCCTGCAGCCCGTGTCCCATGGCCTCATCATCCAGAACGATGCGGACCACCCCGTCTCCGGGGCAGGACCGCACTGAGCTCCTGCCCACCATCAGCCGCGCTCGGCCTGGTCTCCGTGCTGGGCAGGAGGCACTGTGCTCAGTCCACTCAGCATGGAGGCGGGGACAGGTGCTGCCTCCTTCCCTAGGACCAAGGGCAGCTCCTGAGGGGTCCCAGTGTGCGGCCTGTGCGGCCAGGGTCTCAGAGGCGCCATGGAGACAGAGCCTCAGCACTCAGAGCACCGGGCAGGTAGGGCCACTGCCCAGGAGACGAGGGGGAGCAGGAGGTGGAGGGGAGGCCACTGCGGGGCTTTGGAGGGAGACGGTGTGCAGAGCTGGGGGCAGGATGGGCAGGTCACACGTGGTCAGCAGAGCCAGCACGCAGCGCCCTGCCAGGCCCTGCGCCAGCTGTGTCCTGAGTGATGCTGACCTCCAGGGACCCCGGAGGGCTCACCAGGGTCCCCGTGCTTTCCCGTGCTCCCACTGCCCCCCAAATCCCTCACCTGTCACAGCCCCACCCGATGTCCAGTTCATTGGGAGCTCACTCACGTTCAGCTGGCTCTCAGGACCCAGAACACTCCTCGTCCTTCAGGAAGGCTTTGCTGGCCTCACGCCAGAGCTCCCCCCATTGAGACCCCAAACCTCCCGCAGGGAGCGCCCTTTGTGTCTGCCGCCAGCACCTTCATATCGTGCACCCCTCCCCCACCCCATTGGCTCTCCGAGAGCAGAGCGGCCGCTGGGCTCCGGGCAGGTGGACAGCAGGTCTGCCCAGTGCCTGCAGCTGCAGACACCAGGTTCCAGCCTTCACGGGCTCCTGCACTCAAGGCCGGGCTGGCCACCCCTGTGGGGACAGCACGCAGGCCAAGAACCGGGGCAGCGAAGGGGCACGGGCAACTTCTGCCAAGTGGAGCAACTTGAACACATTCCCTTGACCCCAGGGGCTCAGGGGAGAGAGAAAGCGTAGGGACCACCCGAAGGGGGCGTCTCCTCGCACAGAGACACAACACCCCAAAGCCACACTCCACGTAAGGTGTGCTGGGGGGTGCGTGACCCAGAGGGGGGACTAGAGCACACGCACACGCGTACACACACGTGCACATGCACCCTGCCTGCAGGACACTAGAAGGAGGCCCGTGGACTGAACGTTTGTGTCCCCTCAAAATGTGTCCATTGAAACCTAACCCCCACTGTGAGGTGGTGGGGGGCCTTTGGGAGAGGGTGAGGTTCTGAGAGTGGAGCCCCACGAATGGGATCAGTGTCCTTATAACAGGGACCCAGAGAGTGCCTGCCCCTTCCGTGGCATGAGGACGCAGCGAGAAGGGTCTGCACCGGGCACCGAGGGGGCCGGCACCATGACCTCTGACGTCCGGCCCTGAGAAACCAGGGCCCGCCTGTAAGCTGACCCCATGCGTGGCGTTTGTGACAGCAGCTGGATGGACCGAGGCGGGAAGGAGACGCGCATTCTGTGATTTGGACCGCGGGCGAGGCCTGCCCCCGTGTTCAGCCTGAATTTACCCACCAGGGCCGTCTCAACGCATAAGCTGAGCGTGCACTTCAGTGTCACCCCGACCGTCAGGACCTCTAGGCACCTGCCGGAAGCCAAGACACGTCCCTGCTGGGTGGGGAGGGTGCCACGTTCACTCCAGGCATCAAAGAACCTTCACAAAGTTCCAAGGAGAGCCAGCAGCGCTTGGTTAGAACGATGAAGACGGCCCCAAAGACACACGCCCAGCGCGGGCAGAGCAGTGTGGACGGAGGCCTTGAAGGACCTCGGGCATGACCACGCCAGAGAGACCACAAAGCCACCGTCTTTAATGCCCGTGGAGGCTCGAACACGCGCGTCAGGAGTACGACAGCGGGACGCGAACCAACCAGCAGTCCTACAGGGCAGAGACAGCACGTGGACCTCAGCCACGCCGGCAAGTCCAACAGGGAACGGACGGCCCGCAGGGCAGATGCGAAGAACTCATCCGGAGCGTGGACGAGGGCGAGAAAGGAGCGAAGCGTGAGGAGGCACGTCGAAGGAGTCATCGAGGGCGTCTTCACACACCCGGGGACAGACACGGGGGCCCCAGTGCAACCAGCAGACCCCCCCGGGGACGCGAGTCAGACAGACAGAGACGAACCCTACACGCTCCCCCATCCACGTGGGACCCCACGAACGGACTAAATGAGCCAACGAAGCAGAAAGCACACACACTGCAGACCCCGGGGTCACGGCCACGTTCCTAAGGCAGCTGCAGGGAGGGGGCTGCCTGCCCGCAGGGGGCTTGGTCGGGATCACAGGGACGGGACACCGGAGACACCCAGGGTATCTGCAAAGAGCTGAGAGGACGCACGTGCCGACCAGGGAGACCTGTGCCCAGGATGGGGGGCGGGGAATCGAGACCCTGATAAACCAGGGCCACCGAACACAGGCGGGCCCCCCAGGCAGGAGCCCCTCGCGGGGCGGCGTGGGTCGTCTGGACGTCGCTACACCTGGAGAACGGGGACAGGCAGGGCGGCAGGACGCCAGGCTCCTGCGAGGGGCCCCTCCCCTGCAGTGCAAGCAGGGGCCAGGCCTCCGGACACCTCCTCCCGCCCCCAGAACAGCTGGGCACGCCAGAGCCAGGGCTGCCCCGTCCCTCATCCTACCGCCCAGGTCTGGCCTCAGTCTCCCTCTCTCCACGTCTCAGTCTGCTGCGGCCACGCCGAGTGCGGGCCATGGTGTGGCAGAGGTCCGGTGGCCTTGCCCCGGGGGCAGGCCAGTTCCCCGTCCCGGTCCCTGCTGCCGGCCCCGCCCACCAGCCACAGCGCTCCGACGGGGCCCCTCCCGTGGGCAGAGCAGAGGGCGCACCTCGCGCTCAGTCCAGCGCTGCTCCAGCTCGGCCCGCAGGTGCAGCGCGCTGCCCGCCATGCTGGCCAGCTCCCGGGCCAGCGTGTCGTGGGCCCCCCGCAGGTGCTCCAGCTGCTCCCGCAGAAGGGCGTTCACCTGGGTGAGGCTGGCACTCCTGTGTGGCAGAAACCATGGTGGCGTGGCCGTGGCTATGAAGGGCCCTCGGAGACCAAGGCCCCCAGCCCCCAGGGCCCGGCCCGCCCCTGCTCGGGTGTGCAGCCCCCTGCTCTGCCCCTAAGCGGCACTGACCACCTGTACTGGGTCCTCAGGGCCCCCTCAAACCGGGGCCAGTGTCTGGGTGCCACCCTGGCCGCCTTCTCCTTCCCTGAGACACCTGTTGTCTCCCTCCTACCCGCTGAGCTCTCCTGGCTCTGGCCCCCAACTGTGGCCCCCAGGCACAGAGGTGACCCCCGACGGCAAGGGGTCAGGGCTGGGGGGGAGGTGCTGTCCCGCAGTGGGGCAGGTGGGGACGGACTCCAAACCCGCCAGGTTGGGGTGCACCCTCTGGAGCCAGCACCTTCACTGGGGCTGCTCCCTGCCCCCTCCCCCCAGATTGGTGTTCAGGAAGCTTCTCAGCATACCCCCCACCCCAGTCCCTGAGGGTGAGTGAGCAGAAAGCACTCCCCACGGTGGACATCCCCTGCGGTCACCTTCCCTCAGAGGACTGCAGATGGCCTGGCCCGCCAGGTGGTGCCCTGGGGCCTTGAGGGGGCAGGAGCTCCTTCTGGGGGGCTAAGGTGTGAGCCCCTGACCGTGAGATCGGCGAGTGGAGGCCACAGGAGCCCAGAGTCAGGCCCGGGGCGTGAGGGGTGGGATGGAGAGCAGTGCCGTGGGCACCCAGCACACGCCGGGCCACCCGAGGGCCACCGCCAGCTCTGGGGACGCCCTGCAGTACCGGCCAGAGCTCCAGCCCCTGCAGCTCTGCCCCCTCCTTCCCCTGCCCCCCAAGTCTGCGGCTGACTTCTGAAGGCCAACTCGACTTAGAGTCGCTCTGGGAAGAGGCCGGCCGAGGACGCCAGCACAGGGGACCTGCTGTCCCTTGCGCGACGGCCAAGCCCGCTGCAGTGCTGCCCGCCCGCCCGCCCGGCCTCACCTCTGCTCGGCGGCCTCCAGCCGGCCCAGGGCCTCCTCCAGGTGCACGCTGCGCTCCTGCTCTGTGCGCCGCCGCAGCGCCTCCGTGGCCTCCAGCCGGGCCTGCAGCTGGACAGGAGGCGTCCGCCGGCTGGCAGCCCCCCGCCCACAGGCACTGCGGCGCTGGCACAGAGCCCACCCCAGGTGCAAGAGGGGGCTCCCCTGGGTGCCCAGCAGGGCCGGGGGGCAGGCTGGGGTGAGAGCTGGCCGGGTGGAGGAGGAGGTCTCCGGGGTCTGGGTCACCCCAGGAGGGTCTGCACAGCTGGTTGCTGAGCAGGCCTGGGTCCGCCCCTCCATGAGCATGAGCAGGGTGGGGTCCCACCCTGAAGTGGCCCCCGCCTCGGCTCCTGACCTGTCAGGGGGCATGTGGGGAGGGGGCCGGCCTCGGGCGGTGGGGGACAACAGCAGGTGGGGACTCTGGGGCTCTGAGGGGGAACGAGGTGCCGGGGGCCCCCCCCCCGTGCGCTGACTCAGCACATCTGGAGTGTGGGGGGAGGGACTCGAGATGCAGGGAGGTCAGGAATGCCGGAGGCCACCCCTGCGGTGTGACCTGGGGCCATGTGCGTGTGTGGGGGGGCCTCTGCAGCCGCCAGCCCTGTGAGAGAGGAGCCAGGAGCTGTCACCCGAGGGAGATGCCAGGAAGCCCCCCGCCCCCCCGCTTGGGGGTGAGTGGGGAGCCTGGCGTGCGCCGGGTCTGCCGGTTCCGCTCTGACTCACGAGCTTTGCCGATCTGTCTCTCTGCGGCCCGTTCCCAACATCTCCCCGCCCTGTGCTAGGAAGCGTCCCCCCTCCCACTGCCAGCCGCCGGGCGCGCCTCCCCGCCCTGTGCCGGGGCCCCCTGGGGTGCAGGCCTGCGGGAAGGGGTGTTCTCAGCGTGCAGCGGGGCGGGGGCACCTCTGTGGGCTGGTGATGCCGCCCGTCCCGGGGACCTCCGGCACTGGGCACCGGGCACCGGGCACTGGGCACCGGGCATGGTCTTAGCACGGCCCTGAGCAACTGCAGGCTGCTCCACGCTCCTTCTCCCTCATCTGGAAAGTGGGGTCACCGGTCCTGCTACGCAGACCAAGGGGGTCTCCGAAGACAGCAGAGGCAGGGACTGGGCCACCCCCGCGGGCCCTCTGAGCCCCTGCACGGGGGGCCGGGCGCCTCGCCCTGCGCCGCCTCAGAGCTCACGAGTGGAGTGGCAGACACGGGAAAGAGGCTCCCGGCTAGCGCCATCGCCGTCTGCCTCGGTCTCCCCATATCTGCGATAGGAGCCCCCAAACAGGCCCATTGCTGCAGCTTGCTGGTCACCCTGGCAGGCACAGGGGATTGGGGACCCACGGCCGAGGGTCACAGCTGCCCCCGGAGGCCTTGGGGAGGGTGGAGCCGGGGGCAGGTCCGTTCTCCCGAGCTGCGGCTCAGGGTGGGGGCCGCTCCTCAGAGGTGAGTTCCCAAGGGGCTCGGGCCTCCAGGCCACCTCCCTCCCACGTCCACGGGCGCTGGCTGATGCTGACGCTGCGCTCACACGAGTCTGGGGGCCAGGCCCCCACTCAGGCTGCCCCCACAGGGCTTCCAGGCAGCGGGCACAGGTGAACCCCTTCGGGCGGCCTGGGCTCCCATCCTGTCACCTCCCGCCTGCAGCCTCAGTGTCCCCCCATCACCCAGGGCTTGGGCTATGACCGGCGCCCTGTCCTTCCACACTTGAGGACTCGCTGACGGTCTCACTGGTCCCCCGCCGGCTTGCTGCACGCCCACTGCGCACACTCACCTGCTCGCTGACCGCGTGCTGCCGGCTGGCCAGCTCGTCCCGCTCAGCGCCCGTCTGGGCCAGCAGGTCCCCCATCCGGGACAGCTGCTCCTGCAGGAGCTCGTTCTCCTCCCGCAGGCTGGCCGAGGAGGCCCGGGGCTCCCGCACTCCTGCGGGCACAGCGCCCAGTCAGCCCCACACACTCTGTCCCCGCCGTGGGACCACGGGCTGGTCCGCCCCAGTCTTCCCGGGGGTCCCAGCTCTGACCCCGGAGACCCTGGTGTCGGGAGGTGGACTCCACGCTCTGGGCCTTGCTAACTCTCTGATCATGGGCATGCTCCTGCCTCCCTGCCTTTCATTAATACCCTTAACCCAAATACAGACCCCCACTCAGGGTGAACCCCAAACCAATTAATAGAGGTGTGGGGGGGCCTGGACATGGGGTGCAGCAGGAGCTGGGGTGCTGGGCACTGGGTGCTTATATCCTCCAGGAAGCAGCAGGAACTGGGGTGCTGGGCACTGGGTGTCCCCCACTCTGGGAAGCAGCAGGAGCTGGGGTACTGGGGCACTGGGTGCGTCCTACCCCCTAGAGAGCAGCAGGACTGGGGTGCTGGGCACTGGGTGCCCCCTACCCCCCGGGGAGCAGCAGGAGCTGGGGTGCTGGGCACTGGGTGCCCCCCGCCCCGGATGCAGCGGGCACTGCTGACTCAGCGAACGGGGTCCCATTGCAGGAATAGCTGCTCCAGGAGCCACACACAGGCTTCCCGTTCCTGAGTGCACAGCACGCTCCCGGGTCCGGCAGGAGCCCATCGCTGCAGACGTGGCCCTGGGACCCACGCGTGGGCGGAGCGGACTGGTTCGGAGTCACAGTGCCCACTGGGGCCACGCGCCCGCCGGCCGGTGTGGCCTCGAGCACTGTGACGATTGGGAGGCACCTCGAGGGGCCTTGGGGCTGGTGAGCAAAGCTCTTGGGGGTGGGGTGGGGGTGGGCTGCTTGCATCTGCGCTTCCTGTGCGTCAACCTGAAGGACTGTCGCTCGTCTCATGAAGCACAAATGCTGATGCAATCGAGACTGGTGGCCACCGATGTGTCACAAACACAAAGGCAGCACTGGCTCGGGAAGGTCCCTGTGGCCTGGTGGTGTGGACCCTGTGGTCAGCAACACACGAGCCGCCCGGGCAGCCCTGCAGAGGGCTGTGGTTCTGTGCCCGTTCACACCAGGAGATGACAGGCCAGGGGCGCTCAGGCAGGGGACAGTGGGGGCTTGGGTCCCCGGAGCTGGACTCCAGAGATGGCCGGGCCGCTGCCCTGCTGCCCCCAGCCCCACCATCTCCCTTCACCTTGGGGGAGCTCCTCGCTCAGGCTGCTGGCCACAATCTCGCGGATGCGGGCCGGCACAGGGGTGGGCAGGGCCTGCCTGCCCGCCCCACGCATGGTCAGCGTGCGGTCCTCTCTGCTGGCCGTGGGGCTCAGGACAGTGTCCTCCAGCCTCTGAAAAACATCCGCCACAGACACCTGCAGGGGACAGGCCTTGGACAGCTGCCAGCCCCTCACCCCCATGGGAGCCACTGCAGTTACCAGTGGTGGGGTACGGGGGGATGGTGGGGGAGGGGGACACCCGGGGGCTCCCTCATGGCTGCCCAGTGCTCTGGAGAAGGCTGGGTGAGGTCACCAGGGACTCCTGCCTTGGTTTCTCCCCCTGTACAGTGGGATGGTGCCCTGCCCTGGAAAGGGGGAGCACTCCGGGCCCAGGTCACCCCCGTGCCCGGCCCCCTGGCCCTGCCCCACCCGGGTGCACCTCTCCAGGGGTGCTGGGGCACAGGGGCCCTCGCCACTGGTCCTTGGGGGTCCCCCACCGCCCACCCAGCTGCGGCGGGCAGGCCCACGTCGCACAGTGGGGGTCAGCAGGGAGGGGCTGACAACTGGTGGGAGACAGAGGCTCAGCCTGCCCACCTGCCTACCGGGGTCCTGCTGTCACCCCACCATGTGCCACCCTTCCCAAACTGGCCACCATATGGCTAGACGCCCTTCCCGGGGGACCCCTCTCCCCGTGGCCTCTCAGAGCCACCACAGGCTCCCCCACTCTAGTCCCCCCAGTCTCCCTGCCAGCCCAGGGTCCTGGTGGGTGACTACTGGGCAGTGTCCTCCCTTCCTGTCCATCCCTGCCTCTGACTCCTAGCCCTCCCTGAAGACCGTGTCCAGTCTAGACCGCACCACTGGCCTGGGGCCCCCATGCCTGGGCCGCCCCCACCCCCAGGCCCTGGCTGACTCTCACGCCATGTCCTTCTCCTGAGACCTCCACCTGGCCCCTTCCACACGGCCACCCGTGATGCTCCCTGGTGTGGACTCCCCATCAGGACCAGAGGGCCAGAGTCGCCCCAGGACCCGGCTCCCGCGTGCTGCCTGCTGCGGCCGCTTCTGACCCGGGGCAGCAGCCCAGGGGTGCGGCGCTGAGCCCCACCGCCCTCCCTGGAGTGACGACCCCAGTCCTGGCCCCGGGGCTCAGCCCTCCTTCCGGGATGAGCCCCCAGGGAGGTCACAGGGAGGGACCTGAACCTCCTCCCGGATGTGAACCCCCTGGTCCTACTCTGGGCGGGGTCGAGCAGCCTCCCTTGGGGGGAGGGGAGGATGTGCCCCCTACGCTCTGGACCATGCGGCCACCCAGTGCCAAGGCCACGCACGGCCTCTCGTGCCCTAGGAGGACGCGGGCGGGAAGGGGCTTGGCCACTGTCTGCTCTGAACCCCTCGTTTGCACTGGGGGAAACTGAGGCCCAGCAGGGTGACCGGAACGCCCCAGGCCGGCAGGGCCTCCGCGCTCCGGGAAGCCTCCCCGCTGGCCCAGCGCGGCCTCCCCGCCCTGCGCTCCCCCGGGCGCGCAGGCGCCACCGCTGACGGGAAGCAGCAGCGGCCTAACCTTGACTCATTGCTAACAGTTACGGGGGTCACTTACGAGCCTGGGCGTCCCCAGAGGCCCCGGGGCCTAATGGGTTCCAGCTGTGTCCGGGTGCCTGCGACGGGCGCGGCCCAGCTGGAGCCGAGGGGGCGCGGAGGGGGGCGCGCAGGGGGCTCCCCGGGCCGCCCCTCCCCCTCCGTGCGCCACGCCCCCCTCTGCCCTGGGCCCCCCCACCCGGTGTGAGGCCGCCCCGCCCTCGCGGAAGCCACGGAGAGGGAGGGGGCGAGGGGGCGAGGGGGGAGGGGAGGCGCTCTGTCCGGGGGCGGGGGTCCGCGAGGCCCGCACGGACTGGGGGCTTGGACCCCGCTGGACACTGCCGCTGCCGGGCAGGCTGGGGTCTGGCCCAGAGGGGCTCCGTGACCACGCCCCGCTGATCTGCTCTCCCAGGGCTGGGGCGTTGTGTGTGGGGGGTGTCCGCTGTGACCTGGCAGTGCACCAGGAGACTTCTAGAAGCCCCCCCTCACCCATCCTCCACCCACGAGACCCAGCCAGTCCGAGGGGACACCAGGACCTGACATCCGATTCCCAGAAGACCCCAGACTCACAGTTGAGCCGGCCAGGTCCCTTCCTTTTGCCTGCCGGCGCCCCCCTCCACTGGACCTGCACTAAAGTTGCAGGGGGTCACAGCCCTGCTTGCCTCCCCGGGGTCCCTGGAGGCAGTCTGTGGGTGACTTGGTTGGGCAGCTCATCGTCCATCACCCTCCCCTCCCTGGAGGGGGAGAGTCTCCACCAGGAGGAAAGGGGGCGCCCCTGTCAACCCCGCTGCCCATCAGGCAGGACCCCCTTCAAGAGCACTGGGCTGGGGTCCCTGCTTCGTCCCTGCCACTGCACTGCCAGACACAGGAAGTGTCACCGGCACCTCCCCCAGCCTCTCCCCTTCTCATCTGTGAAAATGTGTGTGTGAGAAGGTTCCAGAGAGCCGGGCCACCGCTCTAGGGAGGGTGGGGGGTGGGGTCTCTGGGACGCCCTCCCACTCTCACAGATGGGGGTGGAGGAGGCTGGGAGGCAGGTGCGGTGGGCCGTAGGGCAGAACTGGACATGGTGCAGTGGTCTCGTGGGCGACCATCCTCAGAGCTCCCTGAGTGGCTCGTCCCGAACCCCCGGGCTGCTGGGGACCCGGGGAGAGACACCGCCTCCGTCCTGGTCCCTGGGGAGAGGAGGCTGGATTCCCAAAAGGAACTCAATGCCTTCTGGCTGGAGAAAGATGAGGCTCCCCCACATACAGACCCAAGTTGGGGAGACCCCTGGGTGGTCCCCGTGACCCCGTGCAGGCAGGGAGGGCATCAGACCTCTGTTTAAAATCACCTGGGGAGACAAGGTGCCCAGTGGGCGACCTGAACTCAACCAGGACATGGGCTGAACCCTCTTGGGGCAAGAGAGGGCTGAGTGAGGGTCTGCGTGTGGGCTGGCCAGCTCCGGCCTCGGAGGGTGGACAGGGTGGGTCCAACAGTGCCACCGTGTGGCGCGGAGGGGCGCTGCAGGAGGCTGTGCATGCCCGGCTGTGGGAGGCCAGAGGCTGGGGCTGCGTCCCCCAACAGTGAGGGGCGCTGGCTGCACACGAGGGCAGGACACCGCCCCCCGAGGTTGCTCAGCAAACCCTTCGTATTCGTTATCTTGACAGAGGAGGGCAGCTTCCCCCTCCACTTGACGGGTGTGGACATTGGGGACTTGCTCACGGTCACCCCCTCCCCAAAGGCACCGAGCACTGGGAACCCCCTGCGGGCCCCCAGGTACCGAGGTGGTGGTTACTGACCGGCATCTTCCCAGTGGGCTCCAGCAGGCACGCTGGCCTCGGGCCGGCCCCCGGGACCCTGGGGTGACCCCTGGCCCTGCGGGCCACCCGCTAGAGCGTGCACTGGTGGAGACCTGGGGACCTGGGTGGGGCCGTGCATCTCGTGGGTGGCAGTTTGGTCCCCGACTAATGATGACGATGAATGGCAGGTCCGGGCCAGGCACTGAGCCTGGCTTCGGGGGTTAGGGGGACAATCCTCCTTCATCTCTGGGCCCTGTCCCCGGCCCCAACACCACGGTGGCTTGGCACACGGCAGGCTCAGACAGGCCCCTGCATGAATGACTGAAAACCCAGCCGAAGGTGTGAATCACGAACTGCAAGGTGACTCACAGCGAGGAGCTGCTGGGTGGGCAGGAACCCGGTTGGCTGCGTTTGCGCTCGTGTCCCCCAGTGCCTGTGTCCCCAGCACCCATGTCCCCAGCACCCATGTCCCCAGTGCCGGTGTCCCCAGCGCCTGTCCCCAGCACCCACACAGGCTTCCTGGAGGAGGCGGCCGGCGAGCTGGACCTTGAAGGGTAGTAAGGGTCTAATGGCTGGACCAGGCGCACGCCGGGTGTCCAGGTAGGGGGAAGTGTGGGAGCAAAGCAGGGGGTGGGGCCTGGAGCAGAGGGGGACGTGGCAGAGGTGGGGGTGGGGCACAGGGCCTTTGTCTTTGGCCCCCGGGTCTGGGCGAGGGGTGTTTCCCAACGAAGGAAGAGATGTGGCCCATTAGCCCAGAGGCCCTGGCTGCATCCACGGAGCTGATGGCAGACCTGGAGGGGACGAGCCCCCCTTCTCCGTCCCTGCATCGGCACAGGGTGTGGCCCTGGGGACATGATTGATGTGTGCCTGCCACAGCACAGTGCTCTCCAACCGTCCCAGCTCCTGTCCCTGGGTGTGTGTGTCCTGTCCCTGGGTGTGTGCGGAAATGAAGGTCCTTCTACCGCTCACTGACCCCCGGACACGGCAGGACGTCACAGCGGAAACTGGAGAACGCTTGATTGGTGAGAACGACCGTGTGAAAACAGGCTGGGCCAGCACTGCGCGCGTGTCGGGCAGGCTGAGGGGTGCGCGACGGGCGGGACTGCGAAAACCAGTCCGGAGGCTCCTCGGAGGCACCATGTGACCCGGCGACCATGCTGCTGGGCAGGTGCCCCGAAGCAGTGAGAGCAGGGACTCGACCCGGTGTCTGTGCGTCGGTGTTCGTCGCACCACAGCACGCAGCCACTAAAAGGTGGCAACAACCAGAGTGTCCGTGACCAGTGAAAGGACACACACAGTGCAGTCCGTGCGCCCAGGGGGCCTCACTCAGCCTCGGACAGAAGGGACAGCCGACACCGGCCAGAGCGCGATGGGCCTGGAGGGACACAAGCCAGTCACAGCAGGACACACGCCGCGGATCCCGTTCACACTCACAGGAGGTCCCGGAGGGGTCACACTCAGGGGGACAGAGCGTGCGCGGGCAGTGGTGCCAGGGGCCGTGGGAGGGGGCCGAGGTTCAGTTTGGGAAGGTGGGAAAGTTCTGGAGACGGCCGCACAGCGACGTGAGTGTCCCCGACGCCACTCGGCTGGGCACCTGGCATGGTTACAGGGGTGGGGTTTACGTTTACGTATTTTACCAAAATTTTTTTAAAAGTTAAAAAAAAAACTTTAAAAAGAAGGTTGCAAATCAGCGAGCTAAGCACACATCTCAAAACACTTCGGTGAGCCACAAACCCAAAGAACTGAAAAGCAAAGGAAGAAGCAACTCAGGAATCGATGCAACGGAAACCAGAGCTGAGGTGACCAGTGTCAGAAGCAGACGAAGTGTCGCTTCAGGTGACCAGCTCACGCGGCCTGCTCGGGACTGCCCGGTGTTGCAAAAGTCCTGGGTCCCAGGCAGCCCCTGGGTCTCAAACCCCTCAGCACCCGGGGACCGGCAGGCACCCCATTTCAGATCCTCAGGCGGCAAAAGGGCCGTGAGATGACGTTGGGGGCAACTTTTACGGTTTGGGCTGCCATGGACGCATTCCCGGGGAAACGCCATGAATCAGAACAGCCCTGGGAAGTCCCCGAGCTAAAGGACCCAGTGCCGGGTCACATCCCTGGTGCTGGGTCACATCTGGTACTGCCCGGCCCCCTGCTGGTCTCTTCTGCACACCAGCCCTCTGCGTGGACACCCGCCGGACCCTCAGGGAATCCAGTCCATCGGGGGGACTTGGGGGGGATGGGCGCCCCCAACACTGTGCAGAGGCAGCTGCCCTGGCTGAGGGAGAGGGTGTCAGGGGGCTCCTCCAGCCTGGGGCGCACAGACAGGCCTGGGGGCACATGGGGGCCCCCATCCTCACACCACGCCTTGCCCAGGCCCCTCAGCTACCCCGCCTACAGCCGGACAGGCCTCCCGGGTCCCGGGTGGCGCCCGCCCGCTCGCCACCCCCGTGTAGTGGCACCGAGATCTCAATCACCACAGTGCAAATAACAGGTGTGGGCGGGCGGGCAGGGTGGACCCCGCCCTGCTCCTCATGGCCGCCCGACAGACGGGGTTCCCACGGGCAGCTGTGCGTCCCAGGCACCGATGCCCAGGGCGACGGGGGTGCCGTTCGGTGTCTCCTGCAATCCGGCCTGTGACATGGCAACTGGCTTTCACCCTGGAGCCTCTATTTCCCAAATCCAGAGGGACTGATGGAACCCTCAGGGGCCGACAGGGGGCCCATGGGACACGGGCGGAAAGCCTTGGAAACTGGCGAGCAAGGCCCCCCGCCTTCCCTCTGCCACTGGTCAGCCCCCTCCCAGGACCTCAGACAGCGGGGGCCCATGCGGCTGGACAGGAGCGTCACCCACCCAGGTGCATCACCTGGCTTGTCACATCCTGTCCTGTGTGGGCACCAGGGGGTGCGCACAAGTGCGTGTGCGTGCACGTGTGTGAGTGACGGCACCGTGGGGCCTAACCAGCTGGCACCGACCGCGGACAATGACCCGTCTCCGGGGCCTGTGTTGTTTCTGCAGGGCCCGGTCACCCCCCACAGCGCAGTTCCAAGGTTCTCCTAAGTACTGGGTTAATGGACAACTCTGCTACCTGGGCCTTCACTGGGGTCCCCGTGGGGCCAGTCAGGGTGGGGACCATCTGGCTGTGTGGCCGGCGATGGCCGAGGGGGCGCCGGAGTGGGTGGGCCCGCAGGGCTGGGCAGCGTTGGCTCCGGGAAGTAGGGGGTGAAGGGGAGAGGGGCATGGGGACCATTCCGTCCTTGTGACGCAGGTGGGTATTAAGGAGAAAGACAGAACTAGAACTTCTGGAACTCACGGGGTAGCACTGGGGACAGGCCCCCACCCCCACGGGCAGAGATGACAAGTCTCTGGGGGAGGACCGCCGGCTCCCACACTTTGCCACAAAGAAAGTGATGCCCGAGGCCCCGGAAGGTCAGGCTGGGCGGGCCCTCCGTCCCTCCCCACCCCAGGGCCGCCGGCCTGAGCTCACGCAGGGCCTCAGTCAGCCCGTCCAAGTCAGTCTGCACGTGTGTGTGCGTGTGCATGCGTGTGCGTGTGTGTGCACGCGTGCGTGTGCGTGTACGCACGTGTGCGTCTGTGCGCATGCGTGTGTGCATGTGTGTGTGTGTGCGTGCGTGCATGCGTGTGTGTGCATGTGTGTGCGTGCGTGTGCATGTGCATGCAGACAGTGTCCCCTGAGCGGGGAGGAGTGGCCTCTGCGCAGGGGCCCTTGCCGCCGCCTCTGAGAGGACGCTGGAGGGCGGCCGCCCCACTGACCTGGATCACGGTGTCCAGCCCCAGCCGGGATGGCTCGGCGGCGTCCCCTCCACCAGGCTGGCTGGAGGCAGAACTCATCATGGGCGGCACAGTGCCCAGGAGGAAGCTGGACTCACGGTCAGGGCGTCTCCCCCGGACACTGGGGACCTCCTTCGGCCCGGGGCCCCACACCTGTGCAGCACCTGCTCCCGTCCTGGGCTGTCCACGGCCCCTCTGGGCTGGGACGGCGTGGACAACCCAGCGCTTGGGTGTTGCTGTGGCAACCGCGACGCTGAAGGCTGGTTTCCCTGGAAACAGGAGTGCAGGCTTGTTGCCACAGGGAACCAAGGAAGGCTGTTGTCTGGCAGCCGTTTTCCTGCGACCTGGAGACGCCCCGGGTGACGCTGTCCACTGAGCCACCGCTTCCGGGAGGGCTGGCCTCTCCCCCAGGCCCCCTTGCACCTGGGTGGGCACGCAGCAGGTGCAGGGGGCATGGAAACCCCGTTCCTCCGGATGAGAGTCCCTCACCGCCTTCCCCGAGGTCAGGGAGCGAACTTGGCCCAGCGGTGCGCTGGTGTGCAGCAGGGGGGCGGAGAGGCCTCCCCAAGGGCCCACGGAGGCCCTGCCCTCCTGCCCTCCTGACCAGGCCCCTGGGCCCCTTGCAGGGTGACCCGCCGCTCAGGGAACGTGCTTCATCCTCACTAGGGGGACAGCATTTCTCTTCATTCAACGGAAGCTTCCCAGAGCCACATCAAGGAGCCTGGGGACAGCCCCAGCTAACCCCCCAGGGCTGGTGGGGCCCAGTCCCAACAGGGAAGGCGAGGGGAGGGATGGAGGCCACCCCTAGGACACAGAGCTCCCCACTTGGCAGGGGTCTCCTGGTGCCTGTGGCCTGAGTCTGGCACTGGACGTTCAGCCGTCCCCTCTCTGCGTGCCCTCTCTGCGTGCCCTCCCCACACGTTTCCTGGGGGGCTTCCTGGTCCCAGGCTGAACCTCTTCCAGCCGGGCCAATGCCCACAGGAGTCCCTCGTGGGAAGGACACCCCTTGGAGTGGGTCCTGCAGCCAAGAGCCTGGGCCCCTCGAATGAGAGCCCAGGGTGGGCGCGACCCAGAGACACCCCGAGCTCAGACTCCTGGGAGGCCGCCCAGAAGGGCCCTGCGGTGAGCGTGGACACTTACTGGGGGCACACTGGTCCTCGTGCTGCCAGTGGGGAGCCTCAGAACCAGAGCCCACCGAGGGGCACCTCAGCTGCCCTGGGGACGCCTGGGTCCTGTTCTCCTCCTGATGCCCTCAGGGTCCCTGCTTGCCCACTGCCCCCGAGAGGACTGTCACCAGAGTGCCCCCCCAAAGGCGGGCCTGGTTCGCAGGCCAGACACAGCCCCACTGGGTACCCGGGCCTGGCCTGGGGGGCTGAGGGCCGAGTCAGGCCTTCTGACCCTGGCACCTCTGCACGGGCAGTGACTCCCGGCTCCAGACGTCTGGATTTAGGGCCCAGGGGCCCCACCTGACACCCCAGGCTGCCTCTAGCACCCCCCGAGTCCTGTAGCCCCTGTGGGTCTGGGGGATGGAGCCAGAGAGCTAGGGAGAGGGTCTGCGCAGGGGATGGGGAGGGACGCCCGAGGCTGGGCCTCATCTGACCTAGGGTGTGGCCCCACCCTCGGGGGAGCAGTCCTGCCTGGGGGGCCCCATGAGGGGGGGGGTGCTTGCACAGTGGGGGGTGGGGAGGAGGCTGCAGAGGTCCGTGTGGCCCTGTGTGACGATCACCTGGGTGAGTCAGAATCAGTCTCAGGGAAACCAGGACAGTGCGTGTCCCCGTGGGGGGTGGGCTCTCCTGCCCGTGCTGGCAGCCACTGGGGCCTGTTCTCCGTGCTGTGTCCGGGGGCACCCTCAGCGCCCCCCCAGCTGTGCCTCCACCCCTGCACCCCGGGGGGTTTCTGCACGAGTGGGGGGGTGACAGACGCCCTCACACACAGGGAGCGCCTCTGCGGGGTGGGCCGGCCGGTGGGCTGGGCTCAGGGAGGCCACGGAAGGTCCTGACCCACATCCTGCCGGTGCCAGGCTCCACTGCCCACTGGCCGGTGCCCTGGGGGCAGGGGCCGCCGTGCCCGCGTGTGCCGGTGGCCAGCGCCATACTGTGGCCTGCCCGCCACCACCCGCCTGCCCAGCACGTGGCCGCCCCCTGCTGCGTCTGTGCAGAGAAAAGACCCCCGAAGGCGGCTGTGGCTGGGCCTTGCCGCTGGTCCCTCCCCCAAGCGGGGGGCCCTCGTGGGTTTCACGGGGTGACAAGTCACTGACAGGTCTGGATTTCCCCCGGGACAGTGCAGAGGCCCATGTGTGGGCAGGGGGACGCGGGCTGGGACGGGGCCGGGTGAGGTGAGGCAGGGCTCAGCGGGCGGCCCTGGGGGCACCACCGTTTGCCACCCTAACCCAGACGCCCCCAAGAGGGGTGGGGCCTCAGAACTCCCGGGAGGGCTGTGTGTGTCACGGCCATGGGTCGGCCTCTCCTGTCCTCGCCCTGCAGGCAGGCCCGCTGTGGGTGGGACACTCAGCCCTGACGTGTCCTCTGAGCCCGGGTCACACAGGGGACGATGCAGGAAGAGGGTGCGAGACCACAGGGGAAGGCGGCGCCTCTGTCCCAGCTGCTCTCCACCTCTCGGCTGCCAGGTCCCCCGCCCTTGGCTCTGAGAGCTGCCTGTCACAGTGCTCTTAGGTGACTCTGCCCATGCTGGGTCCCTCCCCTGCTCTCCCGGCTCTGCCCCTGCCGGTCCAGGTGGCCCTCAGGTCCAGCATCCTGGGCCGTCACTCGTCCATCTCCATGACCTCGTCCAAGGGCCTGCTGCGTGCCCACCTTGCTGCCCGCTGCAGGACACACCAAGGACCACCTCCTGCAGGGCGTCTGACCGTATGACCCTCTGGTTCCATCCTCCTCCCACTACTGTGGCTCACAGGATGGGGACGGCCACCTCCTGCCCCGGCCTGGTAGCAGGCCCTGCTCCACTGCCATGAAGCAACTTGTCGGGCACGCAGCTGGGCCTTCGTCTGGGCTCAGAGCCCTGGGCACTTGGGGTGGAGGGGGCCGCGGGGTCCCCCGGGGGAATTCAGGAGACGGTTGTCAGATTCCTGGGAACATGAGACTCCGACTCATAGACAGTGGCTGAGGGTCAAGGCGGGACCAGCTCCCCTGTCGCAGTGCCCCTCCCTGCCGGTCAGGGTCCCCCAAGACGGAGGGGTCGTGCAGCGGGCAGTGTGTGGGGACGCAAGTGGGCTGTGACACAGATGCATCCTGGGCAGCCCCAGACGACGGGCCCGGGCCAGGTCCGAGGTGGGGAATCTGTCTATTGCTTGACTATGTCATGGGCTCCCTTGTGAGGTGGTGAGCCCCCCCGTCCCCGGGGGCATGAGAGCCGAGACCCACGCACGGCGGCAGCTCCTCAGGGGGCCTCCGAGTACCAGGAGGCCAGGGCCTTGGGTCCCGGTTCTGCCCTCGGCTCCCCAGCCTGAGGCCCCTGCGTGAGTGGGGTCGGAGCTCCCCCCGCAGTGCTGGGGGAGGGGTCTGGGGGGCCGGTTCCACATTTGCTGTTTGCAGAAGCTGCATCGGGGCCAAGGGCCATGGGGTGGGTGGGGTGCGCGGCTCCCAGCCACCGGTGGGGACTTTCAGAGGTGGGCGGGGCCGGGCGCGGTGCCCAGCACAGGTGCTGGGGGGGCGGGCAGGGAGGAGACTTCCCCAGAACCCGACTCCCTGCAGCTCTGGCCTGGGCGGGGTGGGGGATGGGCAGCCCGAGGCTCCACAGCGGGGGGCACAGGGGGCACAGGGAGCACTGGACACAGGCCTGGCAAGGGCGAGAGGTGGGCGGGGGGCACAGGGGGCACTGGACACAGGCCTGCCAAGGGCGAGAGGTGGGCGGGGGGCACAGGGGGCCACAGGGGGCACTGGACACAGGCCTGCCAAGGGCGAGAGGTGGGCAGGTGCCATGGGGGGCACAGGGGGCACTGGACACAGGCCTGCCAAGGGCGAGAGGTGGGCAGGGAACACGGGGACACTGGACTCAGCAGGCCCCACGTTTGAGGCTCCCAGCTTTAAGCCGGCGGGTGCCTGAGGGATGTGTAGGTTGCTATGGAAACGTAAGGCCCAGCCCTGGCCGGAGGCTGCTTGTTTCCAGGCTGCCTCAAAGAGAGGCTGCTGGGGGCGGCCCCCACACTTGGGATCTGGGGCAGCCACCTCCCAACCTTACCTTTCTGATCCGAGCCACGGGGGTGCCGTGCGTCCAGGCCCCCGGTCTGGCGGGGGACCCTGGCTCTCAGAGACGCAGAGCTGGGGCGGGGGCGGGGGGCGGCACCCGGGGAAGGAGGCCAGTGGGGGAGGGCGGCAGTCCTGAGCCTCAGGGGCCGGGAGACCCAGGCCGTGTGACAGGAGGGCGGAGCCCAGCGAGGCCCCCTCCCGGGAAGTTCCGGATGGCTGGTGGCTGACTCACCCCCACTTCAAAGGCTTGGCCCGGGCGCAGCTATTTAAGCAGCTGCACCAACCGCCAGCCTGGAATTCGCCCTGCGAGGAGCGGGGCCCCTCCGGCGGCTCGGTCCGCACCCTGCAGGTGTGTGCACGGCGCCCGCTGCCCTGCGCCCAGCCCCGCCATGGCCGTGCAGGTGCCCCTGTGGCACCACTACCTGCAGGCCATCCGCTCGCGGGCCGCGTCCCGGGCGCAGGACTTCCAGCGAGCCGAGGACGTGCTGCTCACGGTGCTGGAGCGCGTGCGCGCCCTGGACCCGCGCTTCCTGGTGGATTACTCCCGAGACCTGGGGGCCTTCCAGTTCGCCCTGCGCTCCTCGGACGAGCCCCTGGACATGGAGGTGCCCCTGCAGGTGGAGGCCGGAGCCCTCCTGATCGAGGAGCCGGGGTCCACGGAGCCGGAGGCCGGCCCCGGCTGCTGCCGCCTCGGTGTCCCCAGGGGAGGGGCCGGCCTGGAGCCCTGGGTGACTGAGGACGTCTTCACTGCCTCCTCGGAGGGCAGCTCCACGTGCCTGGGCCACATTGTGCCCGGCAAGGTCCTGCGTGTCCTCAGGGACCTGCTGGTGGCCGCCATCGTGCACTGCAAGCACCACGGCCTCGTCGCGCCAGGTAGCAGGGGCCGCACACGCGTGCGGGACGGCTCAGGGTGTGTCGGGGCACGTAAGTTTAGGGACACCACCCCGAGGTCCGTTCTAGTTCCGAGAAGACAGGTGCCACCTTCTCGAGTTTGACACAGTGACTTTGGTAGTGATGCTTCGGTGGCTGCAAACGGTGACGACTGCCTCGTTTTCCGGAGCGTTGTCCTGCCCGCCCCTCTGCCACCTGTGCTGGGCACCCTGCCCGTTGACGTGCTCAGTGACGGTCCTGACACGGTTCTGGGCAAGGGGTTCCGTGATCAGTCCCAGCTGGACGTGACAGTCTTCACAGCGTCCCCACTTCCTGTGTTGGTCACATTGCCCTGGCTTGGAAGCACTCTGTCCTTGTGCGTGTGTGCATGTGTGCACATGTGTGTGCATGCGTGTACGTGTGCGCGTGGGTGCACATGTGTGTACGTGTGTGCGTGCACGCGTGCGTGCGTATATGTGTGCGCATGTGCACACGTGTGTGTGCGTGCACACATGTGTGCGTATATGTGTGTGCGTGTGTGCACATGTGAGCACATGTGTGCGTGCGTGCGTGTACGTGTGTGCGTGTCTGCATATGTGTGCACATGTGCACGTGTGTGTGTGTGTACGTGTGTGGCTATAGGGTTGCAAGAGCAGGCGTTTGCACGCAGGGTATGCACCTGTGTGAGTGTGCACGCATGACTGTGTGGGGGCACACACACCACACGGTGCACGGATCTGTTTCACCTCAAGGCCCCGATGCTAACTGGTATCTTGGGCCCGAGTGGGCTCTGTGGCCAGTGCTTCCAGGTGAGCCAGGGCCTGGCCTCAGTCTCTCCTCCGGTGCCTTGTTGATGTGATGTGCGGGGTGGTGAGTCCCACGGTGGGCTCGGCCAGAAGTCCCTCCAGCAGGAGCTGCTGAACCAGGACTGTGAGTGGCTGGAAGGAGGGGCACAGCCCGTGCAGGGCCCTGGGGGATGGAGCCCATCACGCTGCCCTGGCTGGCAGCTGGGCCTCAGGTACCATGTCCTGCTTCCTTTGGGAGGGACAGATGCATGGTGGGGTGGCTGCACCTCGTGTGAGTGTGACCCTCACATCTGCCATGAGATCAGCTGGGGGGAATGCTCAGCCCACCTGAGGACCGTGACCTGCCAGGGCTGCCCAGCATGTGGGGCCCAGGTCCAGCTGCACATCCCAGCTCGGGCCCCCCGGTGGAATGGGGACCTCAGCCATGTGGGCCCACAGGACCAACCGTTCCCCGTGGGAGTGTCCTGTGGGCTCTGGGGAAGCCGGGCATCTGTCTACATGCTGACCTGGGGTGTTCAGATGGTGGCGAGGCTTTGGGACAGATTTGTAACAGGAGGGGTGTCGGCCAACTCCAGCCCCTCCCCAGACCTGCCTGGTGGCCTGGGGCCGGAGACCATGTCTCAGGGCTGAGGAGAAGCAGCGTTGCCCTCACGGGGTGGCCAGAGCCTGTCGTTAACAGCCTGGCCCGCAGACATCTAATCTGATCATCTCCGAACCTCCAGGCCCTCTATGTCTGGGACACAACGAGGGGGTCCCGCCCTGTCACCTGCAGGCCCTCCTCCTGGCCTGGGAGACAGACCTGCTATTTGTGGAGCACAAGGCCTTGCTCAACCCCTCAGGCCCATTGCAAGCTACCAGGCCTCCCCGCACTGTCCTCACGTCCCACTGTCCTCAGGTCCCCTCCATCCTCGGGTCCCCTCTGTCCTCACGTCCCCTCCGTCCTCATGTCCCTCACGTCCCCTCCGTCCTCAGGTCCCCTCCGTCTTCAGCTTCTTGGCTAAGACAGCAGCCACACCCAGGGGCTGAGCGCTGGGCTTGCAGGAACATTCCAAGCATTGCTTCCTGACACTTCCCTGAAGAGGGATCCGTGTGGCCCCTGGTGACAGGGTTCAGCCTCCCCGGGAACCGGTGTGACCGGGCCAGACGGAGGTGGGGCATGCTGGCCGGCAGCAGGCGGGGCTGGCCACCTTCCAAGCCAGCTTCTCGTGGACAAATGGTGTGACTAGTGGTAGGGAAGGAAGTGTTAGGGGCCTCCAATGCCCCACGAGAGGGGCCGGGGCCACTGACCCCCTCTCTCCCTTTAGCTGATGGGGAAGCTGAGGCCCACTCAGGGGCTAGAGCCGCCCGGTGGCCAGGTTGGGGGCCAGGGGCAGCCCTGTGGGAGGCTGGGGGGAGGGGCCTGCGTGACTCTCTGGTGTTCGTTTGCCTTTGGGGGGAAGGGTCAGCTGAGGGCCCTGTGCCCCCCACCTCCCTAGCCCTCACCCCATGAGCCCCGCCTGGGGGCACAGCCGCTCCTCTTGGAGGGGGCCTCTCCTGGCCCAGCCTGGGCAGCTGCTGCCGCCCCCTCTGCCGTGGAGCAGAGCCAGCAGGCTCGGGCACCAGGGCGAGGAGGCCAGGGTGACAGGGTGACTCGCACATTTCAGTGCAGAGGCTGCTGTCACCGAGGAGGCCGCTGTCACCGAGAAGGCTGCGAACTTGCCGGGAACAAATACCTCAGGCCTCCAGGCCAAGGTCAAGGGGTGGGCGTGGCCGGCTCCTCCTGAGGCCTGTCTCCTGGGAGTGCAGACCCCGGCCCCTCACCTCGCCCTCACAGGACCCCTTCCCTGGGTGGGAGTCCCCGATGTCTCCTTTGTAAGGACGCGGCTTAGACTAGCCCCACCCTGACGGCCCCATTCTGCCCGATGACCTCTTTAAAGACCCCGCCTCCTAGAGGCCACAGTCTGAGGTGCTCGGGGCCAGGGCTTCCACACGTGGGTTCTGGGGGGCACAGGTCTGCCCCTGACGGCTGTGCAGACACGTGCTGGGCCAGCCCCTGCCTGGCTGAGGGTCTGGGATGGACACCGGGGTCGGGGGGCCGGGCCGGGCAGAGCGAGTGGGGAGGGCCCTGTGGCGTCCCGGGCCCAGCAAGGCGGGGTCGTTGCAGGTTCTCTGACTGCGGACAGCCTGAAGGAGGAGGAGCTCGGCCTGTCGCTGCTGGTGTCCAGCGGCTGGAGGACCATCCGCTTCACCGTCGTGCCCGTGGTGCGGAGGCAGCACGGAGTGCCCGCCCTGGAGGGGGCCCAGCGGCCGCCCGGGCTCCCCGACGGCAGTTTGAGGAGGATCGTGGGCCGAGGGGTGGTCCTCGTGCCGGCGAGCGCCCAGCTCTGGAGGTAGGCGGCCCCTCCCGGGCAGTGGGGGGCACCCCGGGCTCCCCGCCCTCCAGGGGCTCCCCGGCCGCCTCTGCCCCGTGGGCATCTGCGCCACATGTGGGGGCCTCAGAGGAGTTGGGGACCAGGCCAGGACAGTCTCTCCCTGCCGCCCAGGCGTGCATGGACGGCCGCCCTGGGTGGCCTCGGACCCGTCCTGACAGCCCAGGGCCTGTGCTGTGGGTGCGGGCGCAGGGACGCAGGTGGCTTGTCCAGGGCCTCAGCGGGTCCTCCGAGTCGGAGGAGGTGAGTGCGGCCTGGGGCTGCGCTCAGGTCTCCTTCTGGGCCCCTCCCTTGCCTGTCCCAGGAGCCTCAGCAGCCCCCCGGGGGTCCCCCAGTCTCTGCCCCGGCAGCTTGTGAGGTGCAGGTGTGGCCTCTGCAGGGAGAGGGCGCCCGAGGGGGCCTGTGAGACGCAGGGAGGGAGTGGGGGGCACGGGGCAGCAGAGGCCGCAAGCCCCCGGAGCCCCAGCCCGCCCTGACCCAGCGTCGCTGTGATTGGCCAGGGCGACCCGCCTGCCACGCCTGGGGACACGTTAGGAATGTGACAGTGTTGAAGTAACGGGTTTTGAATTAATTCTTGGGAGTCGAATTGGACGACTTCATAAAGCTGGTTGTGGTTTTCTGCCGTGGGAAAGGCCCAGCACGGTTCCCGGGAGCCCCGCCCCCACCCACCTGCCCCCCCAGCCCCCCCGCCCGGGCACAGAGCGGCGGCTGCAGCCAGGGCTGTCAGCGACCCCAGCCACGAAGCACGGGGTGGACGGGGCTGGCCAGGCCCATGTTTTGCAAGGAAATGGGAAAGTGGCCTTTCCTGGGCCCCGTCCGCCAGGCTCAGGGCGTGTGGGCAGGTGACCGTCCAGTATAGGGGCCCATGAGGGCACCGTCCCCCGTCTCCCTGCCCCAGTCACTTGGCGAGTCCCATGGCGTGTGCCGCCCCGTGCTGGGGACACTGCCGGGGAGCAGAGACTCCAAGCCCCGTGGGGCTCTATCACCACCAGGCTGGGATGGCCCTGCCCATTCCCCTGCCAGGGACCAGGAGCTCCTGCTCCACCCTGGGTGGGTGACAGTGGCACCTTTCTGTCCCTACAAGAAGGCCCGGCTGACCTGGAGGCTCCCCAGGACCCCGTGCTCTGGGGCCTGGGCATCCCTCTCATCTAAGTGGACACAGGATGTTTCACCTTTGACCGCCCTTTGTGGGTGGCTGAGAAGCTCGTGGGGCCATCTGGGTGTGACCTGACAGCTGCCATCATGGCCTGGCCGTCCCATGGGCCCCGGAGCGTCCCATCCTGGGGGACAAGTTGTGGGTGCAGGCTGCCCGCGGGCGCCGTCAGAGGCCTCGACGCTGACTGTGTGCGGGACGTCTGTCTGGCTCCCAGGGTCTCCACTGACGACCTGCTCACCAGGCTGCTGCACGCACTGGGCTCCCTGCAGGGCCACCGCCTGGACAGCCTGTCCATCCTGGACCGGGTCAACCATGAGAGCTGGCGTGACGGTGGCCAGAGCCCCGGCCTGACCTTCGGCCACCTGAAGGTGCGTGCGGGGGGCTCGGCGGGTCCCACGCCCTGGCTGCTGGGCCAGCGGCCGTGATGGGGGCCCCGGGACAGGGACACCCAGGCTGGACCCTGTGTAGCTCTGGCCGGCGGGCGGCCTAGTGAGCCCTCACCATGGTCTCAGGAAGGAGGCTCAGGCTCATGAGTGACGTCTGCTGCAGAGTGTGGTGACAGGGAGGGTGACCTCATGGGTTCTCTGGGCTGGGAGCTTGCTCTTCAGTGTGACCTTGGGCTCAGGTTGCACAGAGCCCTTGTCAGCCCTGGGAGCCCCCTGCCCTCCGGCCGGGAGTCTGAGTGTTACCGGCCAGGGTTCCCCCTCTGCATGGGGCCAGCCCCGCCCTGGCGTCCCTCCTGTGCTGTGACACCATGGGGTCTGTCACGTCAGGTGCAGCAGGGCATGGGGGGGCCCGTGAGGCTGTGGGGTTGGTGGGGGGGTCTGCCTGGTGCAGGCAGGGCGAGGCCTGCAGAGGGCTGCCCCTTGGAGGGGGTCGGGGTTAAGAGAGAGGTGGCCTGACCTGGCTCAGAAGAGCTCTCTGCCACGAGTCCCCCTGTGACCTCAGGCCACTCCTTACCCTCTCGGGACTCCATTCCCCCCACCCCACAGGGTGCCAACTCCTGAGGGGCTCCCCTGGGTTCTGACACACTGTAGCTCCCGAAGTGAATGAGGGGTGAAGGGGGCCAGCAGAGGGAGAGGGGTGTGGGGACACAGCTGAGCGCCTGGGTGACAAAGGGTCCCTGGGGAGGAGACTCAGGGCCAGGGGTGGGAGCGGGTGCCCGGGGCGGGCCCCGATGTCCTGGGCACGCAGACCAGGGCTGGGAAATGCTGCGGGGTTGGGCACTTCGGGCCGGGCTGCAGGGCGAGAGTGGGGGTCCACCGGGGGTGGGGTGAGGGAGGGCCAGGGGACAGGCAGGAAGCTCAGCATCCCAGGGGGCCGAGCACGGGAGGCTGGGGCGGGGTCCTGTACTGAGGCCCAGGTGGGGCCCCAGGTGGGGGGCTGGGACTGCCCCTGGGACACCCGGCGGCGTGCAGGGTGGCGGGGGGCTCCCAGATCGGGGTGTCGGTGGGAGCCGGGCCGGGGGCCTGAGCTGCCGTCTCCCCCCGCAGACGGTGCTGCTCTGGGCCTCAGCGCTGTTCCCGGCGCCCGAGGACTGGGCCGAGCTGCAGGGCGCCGTGTACCGCCTGCTGGTGGTGCTCCTGTGCTGCCTGGCCACCGGCAACCTGCCCCACTTCCTGTGCCCCGAGCGCAGCCTGCTGCGGGGCGCCGGCCTGGACCTGCGGGCGCTGTACCAGCGCGTGGAGCGCTTCGCCAGCCAGCCCGAGGCCGCCCTGCGCATCCACGCCACCCACCTGGGCCGCGGCCGGCCGCCGCGCATCCCCAACGGCGTCCGGGCGCTCCTGCAGCTGCCGGCCAGCGACCCTGCCTACTGGGCCACGGCCTACTTCGACGTCCTGCTGGACAAGGTGGGCGTGTCGGGCAGGCCCAGCTTCCCGTGCTGGGCGGGGTGGGGGGACGGCCCCTAAGGTCAGCTCAGGCACGTGCACGGTGAGAACCATGGTGGGGAAGAGTGCGCCGTCTGGGGGTCCGAGAGGCCGTGAGTGTCCCTGCCCACCAGTGGCCCCGCACACCCAGGGCAGCGTGTCTCGGCCTGCCCCAGATCCCCCCAGAACCACCCCAAACCCACCGCGCCCGGAGCTCCAGCTGCTACCCTGGCCCCAGTCCTCATGCAGGGGTGGGGCCTCCCTGGGCCTCCCAGGCCACATCCTGGCTCCGGGCGTTTGGGGGGTGCCTGGCTGCTCCTCCTGAGCCCCAAGGTCCGCAGGCTCTGCTATCCCTCCCCTCCCCCACTCCAGGCAGCCCCTTCCTGCTGCTTCCCCAGGGCCAGCCCCACCCCCCCCACCCCAACGAAGAGCCAACACGGTCCCCTTCCAGGGCACATGGGGGATGGGTTGGTGGCAGCGGCAGGGGTGATGCTCAGCCCTCAACAAGCACCTGCTGGGGGTCCTCCCTGAGTCAGACCCCCCCAGGGACACCTGCACGTGGGGGAGGCCCCGGGGCCCTATGACGGGCTCCCTGATGTCTCTGTGACCCATCTGTCCCCTCCCCGCCCCCAGTTCCAGGTCTTCCACATCCAAGACAAGGACCGGGTCACCGCCATGCAAAGCATCTTCCGGAAGACTCGGACCCTGGCAGGCGAGGACCGCTGAGCGGGCTGCCGGGCTGTGCCGCCCACAGCAGCACCCCACGGAGGCTCCAGGGACACGGGTGGAAGGGGACGGGTTTGTCCCTGAGCCGGTGGTGGGTGGTGGAGAGACTCTGTCCCCGGCACTCGTGGAGTCTGAGTGCCGGGCAGCGGGCCTCCAGGGGCAGCGCCTCGTCTGCAGGGCCGAGGGCCTGGGGACCCTTCCTGTGCGAGGCCGTCAGGGCTGAAATGCGTGTGCGCCCGAGACCTGGAACTCGAGGGCCCGTCCCGCCTGCCACTCTGTGTAGGGAGATACCGTCCACCTGACCCTGAATAAATGACCGTGCATCTGAGGAATGGTCATTCTTGTACCTTGTCCCCCCACTGTCACGAGGCACAGGGACACGGCCCGGAGGCCACCGTGGGTTTTGGAGGTGGGGGTCACCTCCTTGGAAACGTCCATTTATTGGGCTCAGAGGCTGTGAGTTCTGAAGGGGCCGGAGCACAGCTGGGCCCTCCAGCAGGTGCAGGGGCTGGGGTGCCCAAGGGAGAAAGGCCCCCTGCCCCCCGTGTGGTATTTCTGGGAAACTTTGACGTGTAAACTGAGGTTCTGCAGCAGGGGCTGCTCGCTGTCCACGACAGAGCACGTGGCGTATCGGGGGGCTGAGTGGAGGACGAGCCCCAGGCCCGCGGCCACGGTCACCAGAGGACCTGCGCTCCCCATCACGGCCCCCGTGTAACAGGCTACTTGCCTGTGCAACGAGGCAGGAAAAGGTAAGTGAAAGGCGTGGATAGTGACGAAGACGGTCCTTATTCGCAGACAACTCGATTATTTACGTAGAAAACCCCGAGGAATCGGCAAAGACACCAGTGGACTCTGTGAATTTAGCCAGAGGTCAGAAGACACCAGGTTGACGGGAAGATGGGCTGGATGTCCAGGATCAAGCCCTGGAGGTGACATTTTTCAAAGAGCACTCACAACGGCGCACAGGACCTCCGGCGCCCGGAAAGACCTCGGCTGCAGCTGTGGAGGAGCTCTGCCCCGACCACCAGACACGCGGCCACGTTTCATTTTAAAAGACCTAAATTAATGTTTAGGCCTTTACAACGTTTAGTTAAAGGTCTGACGATTCCCATCGTGCTTGACTTGATGCATAGATTTAGTGCAATTGCCATCAAAATTCCGGCACGTTCTAGACAAGACGATGCTGAGACACACATGGGAACTCTGAGGACGTTACAAAGACAGCGCCGGGTGGCTTGCTTTCCCGACTCATGACAGCACGGCGCCCACACGAGGACAGGACACCACAGCAACGGAGCAGGATGGACAGCCCAGAGGCGGACCCGTGCCCGTGGCCAGCGGATACGTGGCCACGTCCTGGCGTGGATCACACCCCCCCCACGTGCACGTGACACTGCTGTTTCTAGGGGAAAAGAGAGGAAGGTACCTCAGGGCCACCAAGTGGGCAGAGGTCCCCTGGACAGGACGTGGACAGCACCAAGCACTCACAGAGAACGCACGGCCACAGGCCTTCCTGCAACGCGGAGCACCTGCCCGTGGGAACACGAGGCCGGGCGCCCCCGAACCGCGGCAAGTGCTCGCGACACACGCACTGGACAGCGTCCAGGCCTGTCAGGTAACAACCACAAGTCCACAGCAAAAGGGTGCGAATCAACGTGAGCCAAGTGCTGGAGTGGACGCTCCGCGGTCACGCGAGTGGGTGGTAGGCACGCGCGGACGTGCCCCACGCGCTCGTTAGTCACCAGGGAGACGCACACGGAAAGCAAACAGGATGCAATGCCACCGCACGCGGACGTGAGGCGACAGCCACGGACACCGGGGACGGCACGCCTGCCGCGCCCGCGTGCAGCTACTCGCCCAGGAGAAGTGGGAGCGCGTGCACGCGGGGCCTGCGGGGCCATGTCCGTGCGGCCTGGCTCCTGGCAGCCCCCGTCCGTCCACAGTGCACGGACGGACACACTGCGGCGTGTCCACACTGCGGACCCGCACCCCGTGGCGGAGATGCCGCGAGCAGAACACAGTGTGGTTCCATGTCCAGGCACTCCAGCTCCCACAAACCCAATCCGGGGGTGCAGGTCAGACGGGGCACTGACTCGTGGGGACCCCAGGGGACCCGCCCTGGGATGGCACTTGGACCTGCACCCTCATCCCGTGTCTGCTTCTGGGTAAACCGCCGAGACGGGGCTGCTCTCAGGGCGACGGCCCAAGTCCTGCAGGTGGCTCAGGGGGTCCTGCATGCTCGGGCCCCCAGACTGTCTGGCTTCCTCTGGAAGAGCCCCACCCCGCCTCTGCCCTCTGGCCCTCTCAGCCCCTGTGCCGATGACGATGTGATGTGACAGTGTCCCATTCGTGCCTCTCTCTCCCGTGACCGTGAGCACTGGGGTGTGGCTGACCACGGGTCTGCCCAGGGCCATACCCCAGTGCACTTTGGGGTGGAGCCAGGCCCACCCCTGCTGCACACGGACACAGGGTGCACTGGGCTGCGGAGCCCACCTGGCCCGGCCTTCCTCCCAGGAGCTCTGGGGACCCGTGAGGACCTGGGAAGGTGGGTGTGGCTGAGGAGCATCCCCGGGGCCAGAGCAGGTCAGCGGCCGGCCAGGTCTGAAACCTGCCGGGAGGGAGAGGCCGGGGGAGCCGGCCCAGGCAGGGACCCCAGGTGAGGGGCAGAGTTAAGGGACAGAGGGACCGAGAGGGACCGAGGGGGCCCAGCTGGGGAGGGACGTGACCACCCTCAGCTGCACTTCTCAGGGGCTGGTGGCCGCATGGCCGAGCCGCCCCAGACTTTTTGTGCCTGCGCTGGCTGCGTGCCAGGTCACCCCCGGCCGCGTGCTCTGGGCACATGACGCAGGTCACACATCAGCCCTGTGGGCCGTGGGGCTCCCCTGGAGACAGCGTGTGACGTATCCTGCAGGCGTGAGATCCGGGGTCCCTGCACGCCCGGTCTTCCAGCCCTGGGGAGACCCCAGGCGAGGATCTGTGCCCCCCAGAGTTCCCCATAGCAGAGGTGACTTCCTGCAGCCCCCCCCCCACACACAGTGAGGACAGATGACCACTGGCTCTTTATTGAGTATTCCCAGCAGAACTGTGGGGACTGCAGCTCATTTCTGAGGAGCTATGGACCCTGAACCCAAATGACCCAGCTCCAGAAAGTTCTGGGAAGGAGAAGGCCGCCTCCAGCCTGTCCACCTTGCAGAGTCCGTGCGCCTGCCCCGGCCAGCCCCTCCGGGAGGGTGTGGCCCGGTGGCCAGGTCACAGCTTGTTGCGGGGACAGCGCTGCAGGGCCTCCTGCAGGGCCTCCGTCACGCGGTCCACGTTCTCCCGGGTGGCGTTGCAGCCCAGGAGGCCAATCCGCAGCACCTGGGGCAGAGCGGCCAGACGTGGGCCTCCGGGCAGAGCCGGGGGCGCCCCCCACGAGGGGACCCCATCCAGGGGACCCCAGGAGCCGAGAGCTCGCTCCAGCCGCACGGGGCATGCCGGAGAGCGGCGTCCAGCGGGTGGCCCGTAAGGGCCACTCAGACTTCCTGCTCGGGGGAGGGGCAGGGGGCCCCCTTGTCCGGATCCCCACAAATCCCGGGGTGCACCGGCCCTGCCCTCACCTTCCCCACGGAGGGCCCGAGGCCGCCCGTGATCTCGATGGAGAAGTGGTCCATGACATAGTTGACAATGTCCCTCCAGTCGTAGCCGGCGGGCACAGCTATGGTGGTGACGGTGGGCAGCCGGAGTGCCTGCGGACGGGCTCGCTCGTCACCACCTGACCGCTGGGGGCCAGCCCTGCCCACCCCGTCTTGGGTGTTGGGGGGGCGCCCTCCCCCGCAGCCCTGGGACTCTGTGTGGCAGGTCACACCTGCCTGGGGCGGAGGGGCTTCATTTCCGACGGGCTCGTTCGGCTGACCCCCCGCCCCGTCCCCACCAAGCGTGACCGGCTGGGGCTGTGGAGGCCAGTGGGTGTCCTCCCGCTCAGAGGTCACCCCTAACTACTCCAGGCAGCCAAGCTTCAGGGGAGGCTGGGGGCATCGAAAGAAGCCCTAAGGTCCAGAGGCCAGGAGGCCGTGACAGGGACCACCCCTCAGGAGGGTCCCCACTTCCAGAACCACAGGATGCTGTGTCCATCCAGAGGGGGCTGGGCAGGAGCTGTCCTGTTCTCCATGGGGCAGAGCCTCCCTCCTCCTGTCCCCTGTCCTGTCCCCTGTCCCTGTCCCTGTCCCCGTCCCCCGTCCCTTGTCCCCCTCACAGGATCCTTCACGAAGAGCTGCAGGCCCAGCCCTTGTAGGCGTCCGTGCAGGTACGTGGTGGCCTCCCGGTGCTGCTGCCAGCTGTTCTCCAGGCCCTGCCGGGGAGAGGACACTGGCTGGACGGCACAGCGGGCAGCTGCAGCCCGGGGAGGGCTCTCTCCTGGCCTGGGCTCAGGGCCCTGCAGTCCTCTTGTGCCCTTAGGTTTGGGGCCCCGGCTGTGCCCCAGGGACTGCCTTGGGGCAGAGGGAGGTAGTTTGGGTCCCGGAGAGGGACGGGGACAGCCCGCTGTTGGAGCCTTGGGACAGGTGAGGGGAGCACCTTGCCGGAGGTGGGGGGCTGGCCGGGGAGGGTTCATGGGCCACATGCTGCCTCCTGTCTGCCCACCTCTCTGACCCCCCGCCCCGCCCCACCCCACCCTGC
>PVJL010013523.1:0-31948 GCA_004026885.1 Lyroderma lyra
CCTCCCCCCAAGCCCCGCCGTGGCGGACGCGCACACCCTCCCCGCAAGCCCCGTCGGGGCTGACGCGCGCGTCCCCCAGCCGCGTCGCCCTGCCTTCCTTAGTTCCCACGCAATGCACACGTGTCCCTTGTCCTTCACACCGTAAATACATAGGAAAAAATCTGCACTCTCCAATCGGTCCGAAATGCATGTTTTACTAGGGAGCTTATTAGTACGCACACTTCCCTGTAACAAACGGCGTTAGTTTTCTTCTTCGTATGACCCAGATCGATCTACTTGGCTTGCTGCTAAATCAAGTACACTTTTTAAAACGCTATGTACTGTTTCACAACAGGGAGCGCCTTCTGGTTGTTAAATACGTGTACTTATTTCAACTTAGAAGGCCGTGGCCAAAGCTTGTGTGTGGATAAGATTGACAAGTAGGCCTAGTTGTGCTCCTGATCTTTTTCAAAGGGGGGTCACACTGGCCCCACGACTCTTTCTGTTCAGCGTCTGCAGACACCGGAGCTGCCACACGGGGTGCCCCCGGCCCCTTTCCTGCGTGGGGGTGGGCGCAGGCTCCCCATCCTCCTCCATGGAAATCCTTTTTAATGAAAGGACTCGTCACATTGCAAACTGTTCTCAGCAGACAAGGAGAATTTCGGTTTGCCTTGTAACTGCACGCTTCTGGGAGGGAGCCTGTCCTCTCTTTCCGGTGATGCCGTCGTTTCACGGGGCAACCTGGCAGGAGGAGGGGGAACCGGGGGCGGCGGCGTGGACGGCTGTGGGAAGGGACGTCCCGGAGCGCAGGCGCGCACGCGTGCAGGCCACAGCAACGGGCTCACTGCCACCGGCCACTCAGTGTGTGTGCAGCAAACTCACGTGCGCGTTCTGCTCTAGGGCCCCACCTGAGATACCGCCACACACACCACCACGCGCCTTCTCCCGAGAGATACTGACCTGCTCGAAGAGATGTCGGGAAATGGAACTGGTGCGAAAGCTTGTTCCACTTCGGGCCTAGCCGTGCCTACTTCCGGAAGCAGTAGCTGTTTCCCACGGGACGTCCCCCTCCCACGCAACTTCCCGGCCCTAAGGACTCCTGTCAGTCTCGGATGCATCTGCAAATAGCCACCAATCACGAGCCAGTGAAGGCGGGCCGATCTCCCAGGAGCGCGGAGCAAATAGACTGGGCCTATTTACCTGCAATCTCTGTATGCCTATGTGGTGTGGCTGATCTCGACTGAATGATGATCACAGAACTGAGACCTGCGTGAATTTGGAGCAGCCAGTTCTCAAGAAAAAATCAGTGTACCAAATGCAAAATTCATATGCACAGTGAGCATAGAGTTAACCGGCAAACCTCCTTTAAATTAAGTTAGTGATTTGATTTGCAAAACCAACTAAGATGATTGTACAGTTTTTAGGCCCCATTTATTTAAATCTTGTACAAGATGATTTTTATTACATGTGACTTTTAACTGAAATCTTTAACCTGAAATACACCGCTTAATATAGGAGGGCTGTCCGGGAAAAAAATCCGCCGTGATTGCCCCTATTTTTCATGGTACATGGCTGGGTGCCTTCTAGACAGGCCTCCTATATCTAGGAACACTCCCACTCACACTGCCCTCTAACTTCAGCTTCTACAAACACCTATGAGGGTTCGGCCAGTAGATCAGGGTTTGTGGGAGACAGCCGGAGCAGGGAGGCGTGGAGGAATCAAACTGCTGCCCAGATTTTGCCTGGGAGACGTGGCAGCTTTTAGTGTTCCATCCTGTAACGCGGGAGATTGTCCTGATATGTTATTTACATGCCCCTTTTTCCCCAACGTGGAACACGGCTGCTGGCACCTCTGTCTTAACCTTTTATGTATCGGAAAATTTACAGAACTCTTGCTTAAAATGAAAACATCCCAACCGTTGAATATTTTCAGATCTTTACCAAAAGTTGCCTTTTCTTGATCAAAATCATCTATTTGTAGGGCAGAATATTCTCAGTAATATTAAGAGGGGGTGGGGCTTTCATTGATAGCGAAGGCACTTATTTGCCTTTAATTAACCTTTATATTTTCAAATCTTTTATATGTTATGGTTTGGAAGATATCCCAGGCTCCAAATTACCACCTTATAGCATAAACTCAAGTCAACCATGTTATCAACATCTAATGTTACAGTCTATACTGGGGCAACCTTAAATGTAGAAATGTTTCAGTTAGTCATTTTTTTGAGGGAATACCCATATACATACGTGGCTTGCAATATGTGTGTGAGCATCTAGTTATAAGTATGTGCACGTATAAATACACGCATGGATATATAGACATAGATATACATGCATGCACTGTGAGTACGATTCGCTGAATCAGCTGTTTGCACAGCTCGCCAGTAAAAACATTAGCTCTTATAAAGGTCATGCGGATAATACGTTTTCCGCATCAACGTTGATTCTGTAAGAAAAGAGCAATTTATCAAAATTAAACATTTTGAAGGAAAGGCTTCCTTGTTTCATTATCTGCCCAGGTAAATCGGGGACATGTTCAGCAGCGTTATTCCTAGGTGTCACCAATGGGACTTGGTCCTGGTCGCATTGTGGGGTCCTGAAAGTGTGCCCAGGTGCTGACCGCTGCTGGGACAATGGTCCAGCTCAGAACGGCCTCGCTCTGTGAGGCGTCAGTGCCGTGTCACAAAGCAGATGCAACAGAAAAGGAAGAGAAACCGTTTTTATTGTATCAATGCCTGTCTTTCGGAAGCCCAGCCTGTAAGCGTGGGTACCTGAGAGTAGATACCGAAAACCGTTTCCTATCTATTAAAACTGAAAATCGGATCATGCAGAAATGTTTTGCATCTTTGTACAAGTGACACGAGTGGGAATCTCAGAGCAGACGTGCATATGGGCTCTGGATGAGGTTTTCTGCAGTTCCTCACGTGGTCTGGGGTGGACTTGCACATGTGTTATGAAATCTCTGGTTCCGAGAACTAAGTATTTGAAAGCAGATGACAGGAAACAGCCTTCATTTAAAGCACTGCCTAGCTTGAGCTAATCCCGAAGATTGTGTCCCTGAAACTGTGATTTATTCTAGTGCCGGTACCAGCACCTGGATTGCAAATTCCTATGTTTTCAAAAACGAAGACTTCTAATGATCAGGTACAGGTTCATCTTTTACCTTACCTTGTCGTGAATAAATCCTAGTATTTGTGCCAGCATGTTTTTATACTGTTCATAGTTTAAAATGCAGATGTGTGTACATAAATACAACATATTATTATTACGTAAGTTTAATTATATAAAATGTAATTATGTTTCTTTTGTCTGGGTCATGGACATTGAACAGATGTATTTTTACTTTGGATGAAGGTTCTCAAGCCTACACCTTCCTTAAAAAATCTAAAGCAGCTGTGATGAGCATTCAATTTTGCTATAATGTTCAGTAATTTAAATTTGATTTGTATCATTGGAAGAAAAATGGTATTAGGCAATAAAAGAAACATAAGCTTCTTTTAAGAATTTCCTTACTCTCCCATAATATTCAAATGAGCAAAAATATAATTCTTTGAAATAAAACTTTGCCCTAATTAGGGATTAAAATGTTTTGTGTAAAAAAACAGGTTTAATTCTCGAATTTGTTTTATTGAAATTAGATGCATTTCTCTCATATGAGAAAGCATGTGTGCAGTGACAGCATTTACTCTTTAAGAAAGCCGAGCTCACCAAAACACAAGCTCGCCCATACGGGGTGCAGCTTGCCGTCAGCTCCGCCCCTTCTCCGAACGACTCTCGCTCCTGGTGCTTCCTGTCCTTTAAGCGGAGCTCTGCGGAACGACTGTGATAAATGAGCGTGGGCCCTTGCGAGCCTCTTCTTGTTTTAGTAGGACGCATTAGAGATGATCCAGCTTGACAGGCAGTATTCTGAAATGCTTATTAAACAAAATTCAAAGTTTAACCATACATCTACATCCTAGACACGTAAAGGCACCTGTAACCGAGTCTGTAGATGAGGGTTCTCTACCCCAGCACTACTAGTTTGGGGGCTGGATGGTTGTCCGGCGGGGGCGTCCTGGGCAGTGTAGGAGGTTGGGCACCATCCCTGTTCCCCACCCCCCAGATGCCAGCAACATCTCCCCCAAGGGGTGACAACCAAAAATTCTCCAGACATTCCCAGCTACACCCTGGGGAACGAAGTGAGAATCACTGCATTCTAGAATGATCTTTCCTGACAAGATGAGAACTTGTCCTGCAAAACGCAGTAGTAAACCCTGGAGCTGGGAAACAGATGCAAGTGACAGCTGACTTCAAAGCCCAAAACTGTGTCTTGTACGTGCACTGAAAAACCCATTTAAAAGACTGAATTTTGACTTGTGTCTGCATCACGCAAGTGCAGATATTGATGTTGTGCTACCTGTCAGTGAGCGGCGTTTGTGAACTGACAGGCTCGTGCCCTCTGTAGCACCATGTGCCATGATTTCCTCACGTTCCCTCCTTTCCCTGATGGCAGATTCGCTCTAGCTCCTGTTAAACAACTTCCGCATTGTAACCTGAACACAAAAGCTAAATATCCGGCGCATGTACTTAAAGTTCATTTAAAATGCAAATAAATGCATAAAGATGGTGACCCTTAGCTGTGGTTTTGCATGGCCAGACTCAATGTCTCACCTCCACTGAATATTTTGCCAAGTTATACAGTGGACAGAGTGATTAACAGAGGTCTATGTGTAAAGTTATTATTTTTTTCTTTACTTAATTACATGGTAGAGTGTGCATAATGAACTGCCTTCCCATCCTGATGGTCTGTAGAAATCACGTCTCTTACAGTGACCGTTTAAAGTCAGTATTTATTTATGTATGTCATAAAACAGTTTGATTTCTGTGTGTGTCTGTCATGTTATTTAGAAGTAATCTTGTAAAAGAAATTTTGTGAAAAAACAAGAAGGTATTGTACATAGCCTGATACTCTGTGACTCATATTTTCATGTTAGAGTTTGTACATACCGATTCAGTAATAAAGTCTCCTTAAATCTGTCCGGTGCATTAGATTCACTACCTGAAAAAAATTACTTAAGAGGAAAGGTGAAGCATTTCCTCTGCTGCCAGGGAGCCTCCAGAAGCCTAACTTTCCCCGGCCGTGCAAGTGCAGTTTGGCGCCTGCTAAGTGTAACGAGACCTTGTCACCCTAATGAAAGCGGTTTGGAGTGTGACAACACTTGAGAGCCCTTCCATCACATTTATAAGTGGCAGTGCTGATGGCTTTAGTGACCTTTTTTCGCATCAATAGTCTACAATCTTAAGTAGCTCCCCACCCCCCACCCCCACGTATCTGTAAAATGCGAGCTCTGTGGAGTGCGAACCGGCCTCGTCCATAGCTCGTGTTTTTCGTCATTACACACTATGTCCAAGGCTTCATCTCCAGTGTCCCAAAGCGCGTGCAGAGCTTCTGTATGTCCCGCATTGAGATGCAGTGGACACATCGCAAGTCTGCTGGCCAATTAGAAGAACGCTGCCCCTTAGAGCACGACAGATAAGCTGGTGTCACCCACGCGAACCGGCTCATATTTGCCTCCATAAAAAACCACTATTGACTTCCTGTCATTCATTCAACAGACAGTTCCTCCGTGTCTGCCGTGCCCCTGCTCCAGTCCTAGAGGTAGGACACTGAGGAGAGGGGCAAGTTCCCCCTTGGCACTGGCTCGTCGTTCTAGGAGCACATTGCTGTGGGGGGCGGGGGTGACCAGGGGTGCCGAGGAGTGAGGTGGTCAGTCAGGACTCGACTACGATTGCTGGTTCAGCTACGGCCTGAGCGATGGGGAGACATCTCCCCCGGGGTAACATCTGAAACTGCATCACAACAGCTCGAGGAAATTGGCATCTGTACCGTCCGTAGCGCTTGCTCGGATCTCATGGGTTTTACAGGCGTACACTGTGTTAGTTCTGTGTAATTTTATCATGTGCGTGCCATTGTGGCTAGGCAGAAGGACATTAAAAGGCACAGCTACATAAATGAGTTTTAAGGAAGCATTGCCCATTTTTGCACATTTCCCGAAGGCTGGGTGCATCTGTTCTATGCTGACTTTAACTCGAATGCTACAGAAATGATCAATTCAATATGCATTTGACATTGGCTTAAATCTCACTCAATGAATTGTTTTCATAAGGTGGCTGCTTGCCTACCAAGTCTGTCTAGAAAAATCTGTCTTGTCCAATGAAGCTGAATCTATAAGTAAGTAAAATCTGTGGATTTGTAAAGTCATTTCACAAACTGAGAGAAACTCAAGTGCGTATTTATGGTCTAGAAGGAGATTTGGGGGAGAAAAAAGAAAGAACAGTGAATTCATGACTGTTTAGAAGGTTCAACATTGCCCAAAGTAGGAAAGCGATCCGAGTTTCAGATTAATGCCACACTTACAGGTCGACTTTTGGACAATGACCTCTGATTACGGTGCAACCGGGGTCAGATGCCCTCAGCGCTGGCTGCCTTCGTATCAGAATGCCTGGGAAAGCGTTCACGAAGAGCAGCACCTGCAGATGTGGACATCAGGGCTGTTTCGGAGAGTCTCCCGGTAATTCCTCGATGTGCCCGGTGCTGCGAAGCACCGCTCCACGCCATGAAGTGACATGGAATGACAAATGTTGTCAACATTGCTTGCAGGACGGGAGAAGTCAAAAGGCATCTGGAAGCATCCCAGTTTGACTGCACACAGAGCGCTGACGTCTCCGGCCCCACTGTGTGCTTGGCTAAATCCCACGTAGAAATACAGACGTGGATATGAGTGCGAGGCATGCATACATGTATACACAGGCGCCAAGGGCTGTGTGAGTGCATGCAGACCTCCCACTCAGTCGTCTTGGGGTGGAATACTGACAAAACACGGGCCTAGTCAGCTGGTTTCACATGTTGTCGTGTGCTGTTAGAAGAAACTATGTCTATTCCCCGGCCCGAGTGGCACCTTGTAGTGATTTAAATATAGTCGGAGGTGGCCAGTTAGAACCCATCAGGCCGACACTTGGCACCAGTTACGTGCACCCCGACGCCGTTTCTGACGGCCTCTCCTCCCACGTAGCTCCTTCTCCTGTCCAGCAACTAACTGCCCGCCAAGGGCAGCTGGGCGCGCTACAAACGATGCAAACCATCCGTCATGCCTCTGCTGAGCGGACCGCGTGGTACGGCGGCGGGTCGGCCGTAAGACCCCCCTTGGACCCCACTCGAGAAACAGCTGCGAGACTTCACCTCTACAGCTAACATGTACGGAGAGCCAACGAATCACGGAGCGCTCAGCTGAGCGCGTGGTTGGCATTTTGTCCTTCATTTCTATGAGCCAGGGCACCTTAGAGCTGAGGACAGCGAGACGCAAATTGTTCCTGTCACTTGCCCCAGATCAGCTAGCTAACGAGAGCCGGAGTCCGAAGATGACCCTGGGCCGTGACTCTCAGACCGGCATCCCTGCCGTTAACCACGAACGTCTGCTGTCTGCCAGCCTCGAGCTGCAAAAGGTGCTGTGGAGCCTGTGAGTGTGCAAGCGCATGATTTTGTGTGTGTGTGTGTAAACATGTGTGTAAATGTATAAACACATGTAAATGTGTGTATAAACATGCATGTGTATGTGCGTGTATGTGTGTGAACACATGCATGTGTGTAAATGCGTATAGGCACATGCATGTGTGTATGAACGCATGTGTGTAAATGTATGTAAGTACATATGCGTGTAAATGTGTATAAACGTGTGTAAGCACATGCATGTGTGTAAATGTATAAACGTGTGGGTAAATGTGTGAACGCATGCATGTGTAAATGCACATAAGCACATGTGTATACATATATGCACGTGTGTAAATGCATGTGTGTAAATATGTCTGCGTACATGTGCATGTAAATGTGTGTATAAACATGCATGTGTGTAAATGTATGAACATGCATGTGTGTGTCTATGAGTAGTTATGTGTGTGGGTAATGTGTATGTGTACAAAATGTGTGTATGTGTGTAGAATACTCTGTACGTGTGAAACGTATATGCTCCCAAATGCCAATGCTATTAAATGTATTCGCGGAGAGATGGACAGAAGCGAAGCATCGTGAGGTTTGGTGTGTGGAGGGCTTTTCTTCATGTACCCTGCTTTGTTTGGGTTTTGGAGGTAGGGCTGACTGACTTCCTCAGAATCTGGGCAGGGGGACTGATTCTAATTTGCAGGCGGAGAGAGAACCACAGGCTTACGGGGTTTTCCTCTGCGTGTGGACGGAAGGCTTCTGCAATTCGCCTGCAGCCTAAGGGTCTCCCAGCGTGCCTTGCGCGTGGCAGCTGTCGTGTGCACGAATGGATGTGGCTAACGTTCAAGTTCCTTTACAGAAGCTTTCCCTCTTTCCTCTCCTCCCTCCCTTACCCACATAGCAAGGGAGGAGTCACACTTGTTTCATTATTTTACACAGAAACTGCCCCGGCTTTTCAGGTTCTGAGCAAATGTGGGAAACTTCAGGAGACACAGCTTTTAAGGACCCACAAGCACAAGTCCTTGATTCATGTCGGCCTCAGCTCGGCTGGCAGTGACTCCCCCCCGGGGCTGGCAAACATGTGCCAACTTGTCACTCACTTCCGCTCAAAGAGCGCAGGGGCCAGCGCACTGGGAAGGCTGCAGGTTGTAAGGGGACAGCCCCAAGAGGCCCCTTGCAGGTTTGACAGGACTCAAGTTCCGGTTTGGAGCCCACCACGCCAGGGGACGTCCGTGCCCTTGGCTCCGCGCCGCGCCAACCCAACCCGGACCGGAGGTCACACGGCCTTCTGCGGGCGTTCGTGTGAGCAGGTGCTCGCCCACTGATTTCACTGCGGTGGCGCCGAGGGAAGGGGTCATAGGATGGACTCTACCCAATGGGAAACCTCCGTGTCATCAAGGACTCGCCCTCCCTAACTGACGAGCAGACGGAACGTTACTACTGCTCCACGTCAGGGTCAGGAGGTTCTTCCTAGTCGGCTGCCTGCAACCGTTGAGGGTTGAGATGGAAAGGAGGTGCTAGTGCTCAGTTCCCCGCGTGACGGGGCTGAAAGGGGTGGTTGCTGAGACACCCCGTTATGTCCACGGGCAGTCGTGCCAGGCGTTGTCGTGCCCCCTTGCGTGTCCTCTTCGCTCTTTCTAGAAAGCACGTCCTCCTTCCCCGACCGCAGGCTGAGAGTCTGGTTCCAGACGAGGGAGAAGGTGCCAATGAGCTGTCACCCCTCCCAGCATCGTCCGTCACACGGTCCCTTGGCGTCCTCACACAGGGCCCTACAAGTGGCACCAAGCCAAAGCCCAGGGCCCAATTCTGTTCCCATAGGAGGAAGCCACGGCCGGCCCCATGAGCCTCCCGCCACGGCCGGACAGACGGCGCCCGCCTCCCGCCGGGTGCTGGATCGTCCCTGGGCGAGTGCCAGCTTCCTCGCCCGCCGAAGGCCCAGAGCCCACGCCAGGCCGTGTGTCCCGGCGCTGAGCGGCCCAGCCCCTGCGGACGGCCGGAAGGCGGCGCCGCGGGCGTCACGGGGCAGCAGATGCGAGTCCGGCCCGCGGGCTGGGCTGGCGAGTCCTCCAGGGCCGACCCCACTGTCCCACGGACGTGGGCTGGAAGCGACGGGCGTTCCCCAGGGAGGCCGGAGCCGGTGTCTAGGGCTGGGACACGGCCTTCCGGCCCGCTCTGGGGCCAAGTCGGAGAGTCTGTCTGTGCCAACTGGGAAACACCTCTGTGGGGGCCACAGGCTCAGTGAGGAGCCGTTAATCGGGGGCCGGTAAGGTAAGTGGACTGATGACCGCTACGAAGGAGTCACCCCCGAAGCACCAGCCATTTGGGGGTGCAGACAGTCCGCACGCAGAGGACCTGGCAGCCGCAGCTCTCAGCACCACCGGGGTCAGTTCTGAGCACAGCGCTGGGGGTCCAGCCCAGGACTTACTCCCAGAGTCTGTGTCACCATTAGTGTCGCCATGTCAACATTCCATTTGAAATGCACCGGGACTCCCTGTTAACTTCCTCAAAATTTGGTGTTCCCCACAACGTCGTGGTCTTAGAGATTTTCTCGTGGTGCCGTGGCACCGTGGAACTCTGGGTTTCCTCTCTGCATCTCTCTGTGTCTCTCCACATCTCTCTGTGTCTCTTCGCATCTCTCCACCTCTCTCCATGTCTCTTCGCGTCTCTCCACCTCTCTCCATGTCTCTTCGCGTCTCTCCACCTCTCTCCATGTCTCTCTGCATCTCTCCACCTCACTCCGTGTCTGAGTCTCTCCACCTCTCTCCACATCTCTCTGTGTCTCTCCGTGCCCCTCTGGCCCTCTCCATGTCTCTCCACCTCTCTGCGTGTCTGTGTCTCTCTGTCTCTTTGTGTCTCTCCGTGCCCTTCCGCCCCTCTCCACCTTGCTCTGTGCCCCTCTGCCTCTCTCCACGTCACTCCGTGTCTCTCTGCGTCTCCGTGTCTCTCCGTGTCTCTCCGTGCCGCTTCGCCCTGGCTGTGTCTCTGTGTCTCCCCGTGTCTCTCCGTGCCGCTCTGCGTCTCTCTGCATCTCTCCGCGTCTCTCCGCCCCGCTCCGCGTCTCTCCGTGTCTCTCCACGTCTCTCTGTGCCCTCTCTGTCGCCTCCCCTCCCCCATCTCTCGCCCCTGTCCCTGCAACACGGCATAGGCCTCCCTCCTCGATGGGTGGCTGCTCATTACTTTGCAAGTTACAGGCATACATCATTGCATTCAAATATTAAATTGTAAAACCAAGTCGGAAATAGAAAACGGTGGCATTAACCTAAAATGCTAATTCAAAAATACGTTCCCATACATTTTTATGTGTCGATGCATAATTCATTTTTATTCTCATTAAAATATGGATTAGCTGTTAATGACGTCCAGGATGGTTGGCTTCTAATTGCCTTGCTAATTATGATGGCTTAATAATACAATTAGTGACGATCTCGGGACATAATGTATACTCAGGGGAGGTTCCTGGCTGACAAGGGTGTCTGTAAATTCACACTCTTGATCGCTCCGGGTCTGCAGGGCGACTGCTCGCTTGGTCTCGTTGGATGGCAGCCGTGTCGACCCGCAGGAATGCTAATGAAACCTCCTGGGGTTCGCTAGGAGGAGCGTCAGCTGTCTTCTAATCTTGGACTTGGAAAATATTTCAATCCTCAGTTCTCGGACAGAACATTTCAGCGTCCGTGGGAGGCGGGAGAGTAGATGGATAAAACCGACACAAAATAACCTGCAGACCTCCTGAACGTAAGCAAAAGGCCGGCCGGCTCTGGGCTCCTCGGCGCTGGACAAACTCCCAGTTTGCCCGGAGGACATGTCACCCTGCAAAGACGTGGCACATCCCACCCGTCACGTGAGCCGTCAACGTCAAGCCCACTGTCACAATCGATGCATCTTAATCATTTAGGTACAAATACATACACATGAAAGTTCTCCTCCTTTCTCCCTCCATGCAAACTGGCTTTGAACCTCACCACCAGACGCGAGAAGCCGCACCACAGGACAGCCAGACTGGGCCACCAGACGCGAGAAGCCGCACCGCAGGACAGCCAGACTGGGCCACCAGACGCGAGAAGCCGCACGCAGGACAGCCAGACTGGGCCACCAGACGCGAGAAGCCGCACGCAGGACAGCCAGACTGGGACGCTGGTGCCATGAGCCCGGGAGGGAATTAAAATAACCCTCCAGCCCCCTGCGGCTCGCTCTGTGGGTGGGCGCAGCCCGTGGGACGAGAGTGCTTCTGGGGGCATCAGGAAAGGACCTCCCCGTCGGTGGCTGCCAGCGATGCCAGTCTACGGACACAGGGGTCACCTGGGGCATGGGGTGTCCTGCTGACACGGACCTCCAGCCACGTGTGCAAGGAAGTAAGCGTGCAAGAAAGGCTCCGTTAATGAATTCGTGGTGCAGATGAAGCAGTGATTCCCCAAGAGATAAAAGAATTTTGTTGGAATTATCACATGGTGCACATGAGCATCCGACCTTCAAGATGGCGGCCACAGCACCTGTCCCCGAGAGGGAGCCGCCTAGAGCAAAGGTGGCAGGGCGGGCGTGTGGCTGGGCCCTCCCTGATCCTCAGGCGTACCGTCCAGCCGCAGAAAGCATCGCTTATTCCCAAAGCTGCGTTGCCTTAGACCCTTTGTCTTTTTTCCTAACTCTGTGCAATGCCGGCTAAAGAGAAACCCTTCCTAGAGGTGACGAAGACCCAACCCAGAGAATGAAGATGACAGACCCCTGGCCACTCCTTCCGGCGTTCCCACCGCCTCTTCAGCATGGAGTTGGTGCCACGTCTGCTAAGCGACACGGAGAGGACCCTGAAGGCAGCACCACGGATGAAGAACCGAATGCCGCTGATCTGACGGGGCGCTTAGCGTGTTCCTGAGGGACCCTCAAACATCAGATGTAACCCCACGAAAAACGATGGGAGCTTGTTCTGATGACAAGGGGTGACTGCCCTCTCCCCATCCTGTTATTGTTAAACATGTATGTGTGCACATGCATGTGTTTATGTGTGTGTGCACATGTGTGCGTGCATGTACATGTGCATTGTGTACGTGTGGGTGTGCATGCATGTATATGTGCATGTGTGTACGTGTGTGGGTGTGTCCATATCTGTGCATTTGTGTGTGTGCACGTGCATGTGTGTGCACATGTGTTTGTGTGCACATGTGTGTATGCATGTGTGTGGGTGTGCATGCATGTGTGTGCATGTGTGTACGTGTGGGTGTGTGCATATCTGTGCATTTATGTGTGTGTGCATGTGTGCACATGTATGTGTGCATGTGTGTGCGCATGTATGTGTGTGTACGTGTGGGTGTGCCTGCATGTATATGTGCATGTGTGTACGTGTGTGGGGTGTGTGTGCATATCTGTGTATTTGTATATGTGTGTGAGAGTGTGTGTGTGTGTGTGTATACATATATATATACGTAGTAACAGATGTTCTTTTTTGAACACCTAACTTTGCTGGAGAAGCGATCTGACCCACATTAGATGGCAATGGAGAAGGGGTCGCAGGGCGAGCCACAGGGGACTGGAAGGTTGTTTTAATTCCCTCCCAGGGTCATGGCCCCAGCGTCCCTGAACAAATGCACTCCCCCCGCCAGTGGCACGTTTATTCAACTGTTAGCTGCATCCTTCCGTGTGTCACTTAGCATTCATTGTCGGGCACGAAAGACAACCACAGTAGCAGTCCTAATACTTTCTGTGAGGGTCTCAACAGTTTCCGTTTCTCACTGTGAAACTGCAGCCGGCTGCGCAAGGTCGCTGGGCGTGGCTGTGAGCGCCGCGCCCTTTGTCCTGGGGAGAGGAGACCCCTAGGGAGGGGCGGCGGCGTGTTCACATACTCGCCTTATTTTTGAAGCAACGATGCAGACACGAGCTATCCGACACAACCCAAGGGCTGGCTTTCTGGGCCGAGTGAACTTACGGCATTAAAAGAAGTGCCCCTCGCGAGCTTTAACGAAAGGGGGACACCAGGCAGCGACTCGCCTCCTGCACAGTTCAGCGGACTTTCTCACAGAGGCCTGAGTGTCAAGGCCACCACGCAGAGTGCGTGCGCATTCTGCCCCTCGGCTCTCAGCAGCTTCTGCACTAGAACAATGTCCGCAGAGCTTTGCAATGAGCTGGCAGCCTCAGGTGGCACAGTGATGGCGGGGGTGAGCAAACTGCTCCTGCCAGGAGACGTGCCCACAGCCTCGTCGCCGGAGACGGTCGGAAGCCCTGCCTTGGGAATGGCTCGTTTCATTGCTTCTATTTCCTGTGAGCTTTCTCAATCCGACGGGCCTTATTTACCCTCCGTCCCATGGGCGCGCTGTTACTGTCTGCACAGAATCGGACCTCAAGGCCTAGGGCACGGCGCTGTGCTCAAGTTCACGTCACTGACGAGCTTCCTGACTCTTGACTCTGAGCAATGGAGCAAAACACAGCCAGCCAGGTCAGGGGGTCTTCCTCAGCCACGCCTGGACACACAGCGCACAGTGGGGGCTCAGCAGGAGAACTTGGGGCTGCGCTCCGCACCCCACTTTCTCCCCACTGCTTCCTTATGTCGCTGTTCTCGGTACCTCCGCCGGGCTCGTGCTCTGGCTCCCTGCGAGCCCAGTCGGGCCCCGGCCACGACGAGAAGGCGCCCAGACCAGCACGGAACGCTGGGCCGGCTGCCCTGCGGTCCCTGCAAGGACCCAGAGAAGCACCTGTCCCTTTGCAGTCCCACACCGTGGAGAGGAGACACGCACCCTCACGGCGGTGGGGGGCCCACCCACAACCCCCGCTGTGAGAGGAGCAGCGTGCACTCCCTGCTGCTGTGCAGAGCCACGTCGTCTGTCCTTGGGGGCCGGGGGACTCGGAGCACGAATGGGAGGAAGGAGAGCACGCACCCGCTCCTGCGGGGAGGGACCTTAGCACTGGGCTCCTAAGGGCTCCTCAGCCTCGAGAGAGAAGGCAGTCCCTGAGGGCTGGAGCCTCTGCATGACTACGCCATTGCTGGTGACACCTGAGTACCCTCTTCGTGGACAAAAACCAGGCAAAAAGGAAACAGGACGTCGATGCCAGTCAGGCGCGCTCAGGGCTCGGGCCTTCGCTGTCGCAACCGCAATGCAGGTGAGTGATAGAAGATTTCAACACCGGTGGGATAGACCCAAGCGTCGGCCCCCTGCGTGCACGTCCGCCGGAAGTTTGTCTCCTCTGCACCAGCCAGGCCCGGCCGTGCTCATGCAGGTGGGGCGCATGGAGCTCGTGGAGCTACTTGAAACAGGGGACCCGGGAAGTGGCAGCTGTCTGGTGTTTAGGGCCCCAGATGAAGTGGGCCCAAGGGGGTAAGGCAACGCTGGGTAGCCGCGTGGGGGTCAGCCGCACCCCCAGTGTCTCTGGGGCGGGGACACACCACGGGACCCCTTTGCCCTGAGGACATTTGCGGCATGGCAGAGGTCGTTAATGGGCCCGAGGACCGGGAGCTGTAGGTGGTAAGAGCATCTCCTCCTCGAGTGGGGTCCACGCCGCCGTACCACGCGGTCCGCTCAGCAGAGGCATGACGGATGGTTTGCATCGTTCGTAGCGCGCCCAGCTGCCTTTGGCGGGCAGTTAGTTGCTGGACAGGAGGAGGAGCTACGTGGGAGGAGAGGCCGTCAGAAACGGCGTCGGGGTGCACGTAAGTGGTGCCTAAGTGTTGGCCTGATGCGTCTTCATTGCGGTGTGCGCCGTGGTCGTGATGGTGAAGGGATGGACAGTCTGACTGCCAGACGGCTGATCGCGCTCGGCTCCCCCCTCGGCCGCTCCACTCCCCGTTGTACACGCCCTTGGTGCGTCTTTACTCTGCATCTCGTCTGTGCAGACACGCACAGAGGACACTGCCGACCCGCACGGCCTCTGAGGGCTAAGGAGGGCATGGAGGTGGCACTGGTTAACGGGGAGGGTCGCGTAGACCGCAGGATACAGCCTTTGCCAGAAGCAGGGACGCTTCTCCTCGTGGTAACAGCTGTGCATGGCTCTTGGCGTCCCAACCAGTTCCTCTTCGGTTGTCTTTGAACTACGGTGAGCGACATCCCGTATCGTGCTGTGCTTATGAGACAGCAACTGGAAGACGCTAAAACGTCCAGAGTAAGCATTGGTGCGTGCATGTGTGTGCGTGAGTGTGCGCATGTGTGTGCGTGCGCGTGTGCGTGTGTGTGCACGCATGTGTATGTGTGTGTATGTGTGTACGTGTGTGCATGTGTGTGCGCGCGTGTGTGCATGTGTGTATGTGTATGCGTGCATGTGTGTGCATGTGTGTACGTGTGTGCATGTATGTGCACGCATGCGTGTGTGTGCATGTGTGTGCGCGAGTGTGCATGTGTGCGCGTGCGCGTATGCATGTGTGTGTGCATGTGTACGTGTGCATGTGTGTGCATGCGTGTGCATGCATGTGGGCATGTGTGTACGTGTATGTGTGCGTGTATGTGCGTGCATGCGCGTGTGCGTGCATGTGTGCACGTGTATGTGCGTGCAGGTGTGTGCATGTGTGCGCGTGCATGTGCGTGCATGTGTGCGTGTGTACGTGTATGTATGCGTGTGTGCATGTATGTGCATGTGTGTGTGTGTGTGCATGCGTGCGTGTGCATGTTTGTATGCGTGTGTGTATGCGCGTGTGTGTATGTGCGTGTGCGTGTTTGTGTGTGTGCATGTGTGTGCATGTGCACACATGGCAACCTGCAGGTCTTGAAAGAATGACATTTAATTTCCATTGCTGAAATACAATGGAGCAGTAACAGTGACATGATTGTGTTGACTTGTGGGGAAGCAGAGAGTCCCTGAGTCTATTTAGGACAACCGTGATCGGTGAGCAGCAGCAGCGGTGCCCAAATGATTTCAGGTTAATTGAAACAGGATTTGACCTAATTGCTCGACAGACCTCGCTGGCTGATATGACCTGAGTCGGGAGTTCCCCTCGGGGCCCAGGTTGGTCCATAAATGCACAGGACGGCTGGCGTCGTTCGTCTCCAAATGAAAGCACGGGACATGCCTTCTCTGCTGCAGAAATCAACGTCAGCTTAACGAGTCCATAACCCAGTGACGATCTAAACCTGCACCACCCCACCAAATTGAATCAAGCCCAGTCGAATGCGCATTGAGTGATACTTCAGTTTCACGACTGCTGTCTCCGTGCTTTGGAAGCTATTTTTCCAAATCAGAGAGGTGAACGACAACAAACCCAAGCAGTCGGTTAGCAAAGGAAAGGAAGCGCTCCGTCCCTTGGAAAGCTACTACGTTTGCATTTTCTGGCTGAGTACTTTGAGGTTGTGTATGTTGATGGGTGTGCATGCACTTTCGATAATTATTAATGCACATTGAACAGTAGGGTCACACAGTGCCACAAGTCAGAAAGCCAGATGGGACAGAAGCTGGGCTTTGTGTGTGAACAGGACGTGAAGCCCACACACAGTGAGGTAGGGGAAGTGGAATCAGTAAGGAAAAGAGTAAAACCCATAATATTTTAGAGCTAAATTTGTCTTCCCCTCCAAAAAGGCTGGGGGCGTGCTGTGGCTTGATGGACAGGCCAGTGGACTCGTGTCAGAGCAGGGGGGCAGCTGCAGAACGATGGGGGTGGGCTTTGAAGGACATGTACGTACGACCACTGCCTGGGTGAGACACGGGGCGCAGCGCATATTTTGAGGTGCCCCTGCAAGGAAACTGTCTTCATTGGGGGTGTGCACCGTGGACGTGACGGTGAAGGGATGGACAGTCTGACGACCACCGCCAACGGACGGCCAATCGCACCCAGTGTGGCCCAGCGGCAGGGTCTCCACTGGTGCCCGCCCCTGCATTGCCCACGTGCGCTTGTACCCAAGTGTCACGTCCCTCGTCCCTCTCAACCTAAGCCCCTCGGGGGGGACGAGACTGGAGGCACTCCTCTCGGGCCTGAAACGTGCCCGCGCCTTGCTGGCTCCGACTCCCAGACGGATGCCAGTTAAGAATTTAAGTCGACGACCGGGGGGAATGTGGAGCGGCTCGGGCCGTCCCACCGAGCCCCCACCGGAGCGACGCGCACCTGTCACCTAACGGGGACGTGCGCCTTCCCAGGAGGCAGCCAGCTGGGTGTTTGTGCGCCTCCTGCGCTCACCCTCGGGGAGGGGGCCGCCTTTGTTGTCCTGCTTGGGCTCAGAGAGGGGACCCCCGGGGAGGGGACCCCGGGGAGGGGGCGATGGCTCCTGGGAAGCTGTGGGCGGGCACCATGCTGCTGCTGCGCCACTTTGGGGACGAAGGTGACATGGCAGCTCCGGTTCTTGTTCTGTCGGCCCGGATCCAGGGCGCACCTCCCCGGGCTGCGGCGTTTGCCATGCAACGACCTTTGACCTGCCTGACCCGGAGCACTCGCTTCCGTTTTGGTTCTGCAAATAGATTTTGAACGGATCGTATTGTGCCTATTGATTATCTCTAGAAAACTCTTTTTAAGTAGAAAGTGGCCACCCCTAAGTGAAGGTTAGCCACAGAACGTGCGTTAGTGCTGAGTCTGTACCATCCGCACGGACACGTCCTCACACTCCCACAGTACCGAGCGCCGAAGCGACTGGGAAGTAACTGTGACTTGGGTGCGTTTGTTTGTGTATAAAGGGGACACGTTTCTGACACCTGTGTCCTCCGTCCTTCTCTCCCCCCCGTGTCCGCCGGACTGCTGTTGTGTGCCGTGTTTCCGACTCGTTTTCACCTGCTGTGCTGACGAGCAGGGGCAGACCCTCTCCGGAAGGGCCAGCGGGGCGCGGGGTGGGTCTGTGGGCCACGTGCGACCTGGCCCCGTGTCCACGGTGTCCTTCCGTTTCCCTCCCGGTCTCCACGTGGCCTTTCCTCCTGTTTCTCTTATTGTTTAAACACGTGCAAACCACTCCTGGGTTGGGCCACACAGCACGTCCTCCCAGCGAGGACGTTTTACTTTTTCAATGCAGTTTAAGCAGCTCTTCCCTAAGCATTCCATATGCAGTTCCTAATGCCTTGTTTACACAGCCCCTGTGGGCGGGGCTGCTCTGGAGGGGAGCACTGGGGGGCTGCTCTGGAGGGGAGCACTGAGGAGCTGCTGTGGAGGGGAGCATTGATGAGACTTTTCTCCAGGCACAGAGCACACTCGTCTTAACACGTCAGGAGCTGTCAGCTGAGCAGGGTTCTTTGCGTGAAGGAGCATCTCTTAGGCTTCACTAGGCAGCGTGTCTTCCTTCCTCTTTGGGACTCGGGTGGAAACGCTTATTCTCATTGGAATATTCGTCACCTATTTTGCTCACAGAAATTTTGCCTTTCCCATGATACCTCTAGAATAGGTGATGTTCTTATTGTGGAGATACTTTGGCTTGCACGGTGTATGTTACTTATTTTCCTTGTTCTCAATGCAATAGATTTGTGTATAAAGAAAGGTTTTTAAAAGTCTAAACACCCACTTAAAATTCCAACGCCAGACAGAGCCGCGGAACTGACTGAAGCCACATGTGCAACACTGGATTTTCTCACACGTCCACCAGCAACAGATCACTCACACCTTTGCGCACCATCTCTCATTTCTAGGGCATCACCTTAATAGCAAGGTGCTACCCCACCGGGTGACTGTGAGATGCAGGATGGCATGAATTCCCATTGTGAGCTACGATGTGCTTATGCCTCCCTCTATAAAACTGAACACCTGGATTTGCGTAGCTTATATATTTGTATCTACTCCTGTTTGCTAGAGAGCTATGTCTTCGTGCCCAAATGAGCCATAAGCTAGCTCATTTGAAGCAAATCGCACTGTTGAGAATTATATACACTTGAAACTGAACATCATGTACATTTGAGCATGTTCGTAAATTTATCACACCACCAAGATCGTATGAAAGTTTGTTTTTCAGCCCCTTTTAGAAAAACACGATACTTTCACTTGTTAAGTCTGCCAAAATACAAGGATGAAAACTACAGTCTTGCCAAACGATATTTTGGCAGAGGCATAGTACTGAGTTTTGATTTTTTAAATATGATTATTGGCTAATTTCCTTCCTTTATTCTGGAAATTGCCTATTCACATCTTGATTCATTTTTGTTTTGTCGGCTGTGAGACTATTTGAGGGGTAAATGCCAGATGTGAACTTTTTGCTTTGTACATGTCTTTGTACATTTAGATGACCATTTGTCTCCAGAGAGCTGTGTCATTTCCATTTTTATGGAGTGTGCTTTGCATACAGAATAAATAACACATCACAGGTTTTCTGTGCACTGTCATGTCCCGTTGCCACAGAGGCACCGTGTTGGTTTGTGGGGTTTCGTACTGTTTAGTTTACTAAACGTAATTTAAAAAAAACCTATGTACACAGGGTGCCAAAAAATGTAGGAAGGAAAAATCTGTATTAAAATGGTAACGCTCAACAGGTACCGATAACATACAAGTCAAATCCACAGACTCAACTGTTTTCAAACTTATTCAAATTACTAAGTTCTTTTTTCAAAGCTCAAGTAAAATAGATGAATTCGACGAAAGCTGGGATTTTCTTTGCTTGGTCTGTGCCCTCCCCCTTGCCCTCCGGGAGGGTAACATGATTGCACAGCATGGCATTGGAAGCGCCAGCGCCCCAGCAATCACGCTGCTCTGGTTCCAGCAGCCGAGCCCCGTGCACGTGCCCTTTCCCAGGGCTGTGTGGCTCTTCCGGGAGGACGATGACATCCCCGCCCCCCGAAGATGAGCGCCAAGACGCCACGTGCAGTCGCTAGCTCCGCGTCGCCCCGAGCTGTCTGCCCTGTGAACCGCCTAATATACAACAGCTGGTGCACAGAACGGCTCTTTCCCCACAAATGGGAAATTGGTCCCCCGGTATTTCCGATGCCCTTTGTCCCGCTGGGAGTCATTTGGTAAAACAGCCTCCTGGGAGGAATTGGTCTACGGAGTCCTGTTAGGGAGACGCGAGGCCCCCAGATCAGTTAAGACGCGTGATGTAAAGGGGCCTGCACAGAAATCTGTCACTAACACAGCCATCTGTGTAGGAGGGCCTTGGGAGTGCTTTCAACACATCTCTGTGTGATCACTCACCCCTGTACGGAGTTATCGGAGGACTGTGCTAAGCCCTTGGGGTTTGTTCATGTAAACCAAAGCAAAGTTAGACCTTAATTTGTGTCAACACCAAGTCATTGAAGTTTTCAACATACTTGGTCCCTGGTTCTGGCAGAGAATCAGGTGCTGTAGCCAACAGTTTACACATGTCTGCCAGCTCTGCCTCTCTCTGCCAGGAGGGACTGTGGCAGAAAGTGTTCCCATGGTCCTAGGGCTCCAGAAACTGTCAACATGTCCCCTTTCACAAGCCCAGAGTTCTAGGAGATCCGCCACCTAAACCGATAATCACCAGTGGTCACTCCCAAGTCCTATAAACCTACCCGAGGAGGCATCTGCAGTTTCCTGGCTTGAAAGTTGTAGGAACCAGTGGGGATTCCCGACTAGCTCCGAGGGAGCTGCTGGGACTGACGGAAGGGCAAGCGTACTGATGGGGGAGGATGGAGAGCCAGGCGGTCCAGGGCAGGGGGAGGCAGTGCCCTGCCACACCCCACCGCTGCTGGGTTCAGACCAGAGCCCTCAGCTTGAGCAGGGACCCTGGTGGGTGTATGAGACCTGGGGAAGGGGCAGCCTGATGGATTCCCGGGGACCCTCAGGGTACCTTTAGCAAGAAGATCAGGTTCAAGTCCCCACTGCAGGCTGCCCGGGGGCTCCTAAAACTCCACCAGGCGCATCAGGACTGGCTCGGGCATCAGGACGCGGGGTCTAACGTGCCTCTGGCTCATTCTTTCCCCAGACTTGCCCGAGGATGTTTCAGGTTCCTTTGCTCCCCCCGCCCCCCCTCAGTGGAAACAAACCTGCTTCCTTGAAGCGCACTCCGGACACAGTTCCTCTCGGACTCAGAGCAAACGCCGTGTGAGCCTGGAGTCCAGCCCTCACACAACCACCGCAGACCACCGTGCCGTTCCCATGGCTGTGCTGCATTCAGACAGGGACGCAGTCCTGGTTTTGCCCACTCTGTCGGCGTGATCACTTCCGCACTAGCTGGCAATAAAATTGTAGCACAGCCAAACTTCATGACAGATGGTGAAGACGGCAGTTCAGAAACGGGGCGATGAGGACCTTGCGTGCTGTTCGTTGTCGAGTCTGAAGCACTTTAGTGTGGCCGAAGCGTGTGCAGGAGAGCAGTGCTGCCCGAACTTCTCTGTACTCCTCCCATTCAGCTAACGTGTCTATCAGGATGAAAAGCAGAAGTATACATTTTACCTTTAAGAATTCCATGTTTTACGATTTCAATGTGTTCTCACGTCTAAAGTAGACAGACAAATCTTTCCACTGAAGAACCCCAAACCAACTAACATTTAGATACATGCCTATGTTTCTAGTGTTGCATGCTATTTTTCAAAATGCTCTATCTTGTGAGAAAAACAGGCTAACTGGAAAGGTTTTTTTCTCTCGTTTTTTTATAAATTTCAAAGGTTAGACTCGTGCTCATTTTCACAGAAAAGCATGTTATGCTAATAAATCTCTAGATAGGTCTGTCTTCGTTCTTGTCAGAAAAGACCTATTTCACATATTTCAGCATTCTCAGATGTGCTTCAGGAGGTCAAATTCATCCTGAGCTGTGAATTTGCAAGAATACAAACATCGCCCGAACCTTATTTCTTGTACACTTGGCTCCTGATTCTAATGTTTTGGAACAACAAACAAAACCACATCGAAATGAAATCATGCTGCATGCAGTCCCCTGGATGCCCTGAGACTTCCCAGGAATCCACTTGGTGGAGTCTAACAGAATTTTTCCATGGCATGAACATGCAAGTGTTTATTGTCTGATGAATAACTAAAACAATTTGGGGCATTCCATAGAAATCTACAAAATAATGTAGTGTTTATCATGACTAACGACTTAAGCCTGTAGCTAATCTCAGTTGAATCATCTTTCAAAGTAGTAAAATATCACAGATAAGATACTGCTGGTGAACCTATTTACTTACTCAACAGTTCGGCATATATCTAAGTGCCTGGGAAACATCTTTTCAAATGGAGCAATTAAAATAACACATCGTTACGCCTCAGTATTACAGCAGAGTCAAACGTGGGCCATTGGATTTGCTGAGGTCACATGTCATTTTCAAAGGCTCTGTGGCAGGACAAGAGTGCAGCTAATTTCACAAAAGCCTGGGGTTTGCAGGAGGGTTGTATGTTCTATATTCCAAAGCAGATAAGGTTTAGGAGTTTTTACTGTCCACAAATAAATCACAGTTCTACACACTGGGAGCAATATTAACGATAATCCCCTTCAATCCTTTTCATATGAAGGATCTGGTAGCTCTGGAATTTAACCGGGTCATGATATGTCGACCACATCCCCAGCAGGTGGGTGTGAGAGGCAAACATGGAGAAGCTTGCAGCCACCTGGGCTGCGCGCTATTATTAGCTGTGCCTTTGAAGTGGCCCCGGGCTGCAGATTTGCAAAGCCCTTGGCACTGGCTGCATTCAAACTGTTGTTGGCACCCTTGTGGCCTGGATAGGAATCTTAGGAACTTAGAGCACGCTGCAAGTACCAGTGACACGTGAGTATGCGAAGCATGTAAGAGCACAGCTTAAAGGAGAGAAATAGTGGCCACACCGGACAGTGATGGCTGCCCAGCCTCGTCCCAGGGCTGTGGAAGGGGAAGAGGGTCCCGGAGCCCCGCACTCAGTAGGGCCACAGTGTCCCCACACCGCCCCTTGTCGGAACTCTGACAAGCTCCGTCAGAGTGCGTATCCATCCGAAGGTCCCGAGCGTGGAGATGGCAGCCAGGCACAGACACACGCAGTCATGAAGCGCAGGGCCCTGCCCGCCTGCGTGCAGCATGTTGGGTGTGAAGGGAATGCAGACGTAGTGAGCCCTGCGTGTTCCCGATCTGCTCGGATAAGGGGCCCACTGCAGGCCAAGTACAGAAGGTGAATACAGACAAGGACCCCTCTCCATATGCTGCCCGGCCGGGTCCATCTGCATCGGGCACATGGACCACGCAGAATGACCCGTGGCCCTGCCCATCGGGGCCACATCGACCTGGGCAGGGTGGGCCTCCGTGAGCAGGGAGACTGCAGACGGCACACTGGCAACGACGCGGAGCCCGCAGGCCGGCCTGTGACCTGCCCGGGGCCAGAGCGAGGAGTCGAGGCCCACGCCTCACCTCCGTGAAGGCGAAGTTCGTTCGCATCCGTGAAGGGGCCGACTCGCCAGCCTTCCTGTATCAAATCGGCGACGGATGCCAGGACACTGCCGAGAGCCGACTAACGCCCCCTCCAGGGGTGCCCTTGGTATGTGTCTCTGTCCCCAAAACCGAATCCCTGAAGCCCAAGGAGGGAAGGAACCCTACGCTCAGCGGCGCCCGGCACCTCTCCCCGCCCTGTCAGTCCTGCCCCTGGACCTGCACCTCTCAAGGCCCACAGGGCCGGAGCTCCCCTCTGAACACAAGCGTGTCCCAGCACTCGCAGTGGCGGGCTGCCTGCACTGCAGGCCCTGCCCAACGCCTGCACCGCCACGCGGGCTCGTCATGCCAGCGAGCGCTGACGAAGCATCCGAGTGCCGAGACCGTGTCCAACACGTGAGCCAACGTGGGGCGGCACAGACGGAGCCCCTGGGGAGAGGCGTTGGCGTGACATCAGCGGGCTCTCCAAAGTGTAAGGGTGGGGTCCTTCAGGCTGGAAGAACTGTGGGGTCCCGGCCAGAGCTGCAGGCCCCCCGAGGTCTCCGCCTTGGGGAACAGCTGCTCGGACACACACAGCTGGACAGAGACAAAGGCTGGACAGTCCGGCATCTTCGATCGCCGGTATTTATGTGCGCACTGAGGAAAGCAATGTCCTGCTGGGGAAGGAAAATCCGCATTCCAGAGAGAAAGCTGGGACTCAGCCAAGACGGCGTTTACGGGCTCCCCTGCCTCGGGGGCCGAGGCTCAGCCTGCAAGTACTCGGACAGGAAGGGCGGGCTCGTCACACCAGGGGACCGAGTGGGGCACAGCTCTTGTGGCCTCAGATGAGAGCGGGAGCGTCTGGCACGGGGGCTCCTGGGATCCAAGGACGAGGCTCTTGTCCCAGCCTGGCTGTGGGTGGGGCCTGGGCGGGTCACATGCAATGAGGTGCTCAGGACCCCGGTGGTCAGAAGGGCTCCTGCAGGGATGCGAGCGGTCCGTTCCCAGGGAGAGCAGCGGCGGACCAGGGCGCACACCAGGTGTGACCAACGTGCGTGTGCCTTCAGAGTTACACCCCATTTATGCACCCCTTTCTCCCCCCTCATTCACAAGAGCCTTGACTCTCCAGGGAGGCGTGTGCACTTCTGGAGATACCGGGAGGCATTAAGGAAAACTCAGAAGCGAGGTGGTTTGTCCCCCGCAGGGCTCCCAGAAGCACCCTGGGAAGCCCGGGCACCCCACGGCTGCCCCAGCCCGGGTCCCAGGCCCTCTGTCGTGCTCTCTGCCACACTTCCCATTGACATGCAGCACATCTGGGCGTCTACCTGAGGCCACCTCCTAAGCTTTGAGAACAAATGCTGAGCGATGACCTTGACACTCAAGAGCAAGGACATTGTGACAGTGGCCCTGGCGAAAAGGCACTTTTTATCCTGGTGGGAGCTGGGGGAGGAAACAGTAGGTGACACTGACATCCGGCCACCAGCTGGGAAGTCACTGTGACAAACCATGTACCCATGACGACAACGTGCTGACTTTCTTTACTCCCTACTTGGCATTGTGTTCTACAAGCATTCTGGAGTTTTCTTTCATAAACCTTCCTTTCATCTTTCTGCCCAAGGCAGCACCAGTTATGACACAATGCCAAAAGAATTGCACATGACAGCCTCTCCCAGGGAACCTGACCCAAGCTTGTGGAGAGGTTGGCATGAACTGAATGGAAGCCTTGGTAGCTGGCCCGTCCCGAAGGGAGACGCACGTGATTACACGGGTGTGTGTGTAAGACGGAATTTATAAAGATCCAGAACGGGGCAAGGGGGCTGTTTTGTAAGATCAAGCTCAGTGCATCAGAAGCTCCTGTTAAGACAGAGACAACCAACGGGTCTCTCTCCTACTCGATTTTCTGACATTTCCACCCCGCGCAGGGGAGGGAAGCTGAGATTTGGTTTGGAATAGTCTAGGAAAGCCTGACTAGTTGCCATACCAACTCCTGCACACAGAAAAGTCACTTCAAAACTACTGAGACGCAGTCCTCGAAGCCTTCAGGTGAGGGCTCATCGCGGGGTCCCCAGGAGGAGAGGTTTCCGTGGTACTTCCCAGTGCAGGAGGAGCTCAGTGAATCTGAGGGTGGCCTCCCTCGCTGCACCTTTAAAATCACACCAAGTCTGTGCCTGCTTGGGCGAGCTGGGGCACAGAGGCCTAAAGGGGCCCCGCCTGTCACTTACAAAACAAAAGCGGAGCTTCTGAATTACAAATCTGGACACAGCATCCCAGATCAGATCTCGAGGGCGTGAAGCCAAACTTTCGGCAGCCTTGGAAGTAAAAATATGCAGCGAAGTCTAGACCTGCTGTATTTCCTTCCTTCTTGCTGCTGCAAAACAGTATTTCCTCCTCTCTTTCTTCTCTTCCCCTCAAAAGAAACGACGGGGCTGGCGTGATCGTCAAAGCCGTTTTCTGAGAACGCACTTGGAAGGATGGCGGTAGGACTGCTGACTTGTGAAAACAAACGGTTGTCTGACAGCACACATCACATACCTGCTGAAACGCCGGAGATTCTCAGCCGCACTCTAGCCAGAGCGGAATGGAGTTCTGCCCATTTCTCGTGTGAGCTGTTCACAGGCTTTCTCAGGGTCCTCTGGCTGAGAAAACATGACGGGAAAGACAGCACAGCGCACCATGGTTTTCTATTTGCATTTACTAAAATTAAATTTAGGTCAACATCTTTGTTAAGTATCAGGCTGAGACTGCCGGGTGCCGGTGGGGCTACGAGGACGGAGTGAAGAGTGTCAGGAGTTTGGAGGGGTGTGGTCCACGGGCTACGCAGAACCAGGCGTACTGCGTGACTTCAGAAGCTATTAGTGATTTCATGGAAGCATGTGATGGTATCTGACTCAGCGATCATAAAGCATCTTATTTAAAACCAAACTGGGACGCACACATTTCTTGAGGATGGACACAGAGGGGACAGATGTGGAGGGAGATTGCACAAGCATCACGCAGCGGGAGCCGAGGTCACGTCTAAGCTGTGTCAAGGACAGCAGTCTGAGAGCGTCAGAACTGCACACAGAGGAAGAAACGAGTAACACTGGGAGAAAGGACTGCTGACACGTACTGACAAGTATTAGCATGCTGGGAAGATTGGACAGGAAAACGCTACGATGGGAGCTGCGTGTGGTCGGACTGGGCTGAACTCTGTTAAGTGTGAATGCAAAGGCAGAATGCCGTCTGCGTGCCGTGGCACGCGTCTGGGCGTGAGTGAGAGAGCTTCGGGCTGACTTCAGTTATTACTGGCTTGGCCAAAGGGTACGGCCACAGAGTTCTCTCGTGATTTAGTAAAACCTGAAAATGATACAGACAACCATGAATTGGAAATTTAAATGTATGCAAACAAACACATAATATGCAACAGCATGAAAGACTGTAAAATACCAAGAAATAAATCTAATCGTGGGAAATCTTTTATGTGGGAAACAACAGAAAATGCTGAGTTAAAGCAGACCCAAAAAGAGAAACAGGTCATGTGTAGAGATGGAAGGATTCAATGGTTTTTAAGGTGCCCACAGTCGCCAGCCTGGTGTAGAGGTTTAATGAAATCTCTATCAATATTTCACCAGGGTTCTTCATGGCCAGTGAGAAGCCGAGTTCTCAAAAGCAAAAGGGCTTAGTTTCGCCAAGGGAATCTCGAAGAAGACCCAATGTCAAAGGCTGACCTTACCAGTGATAAAGTGGGGCTGGGATTTTAAGAAATCTCATCAGGCTGAGAGGCCTGTGGGCAGAGCTGAACTCCTAGAACTCTTGGGGTCCTAACATTCTGTTTGTAAACTCCATGGTTTCAGCTTCCTGTACCCCAAATATATATGTCCTCCATCCTGAAACGCAGCCAGAGCGTGCACATGGCCAGCAAGGAATGCATGTTCTCGGGCTCTCGGTACCGTTTTCTTATTTTAACTTTTTCCGAATAAATCCTTTTGGTGACGGATTACCTAGTCGATGTTATTAACGAGTTGACACCCAATATCAAGACATACAATGTAGCTCCAGTAATCAAGACAGTACAACTCATAAAACAAGAAAAAAGTAGCAGAAGAGTAGAAATAAGATCTGTGGAAATGAGTTGAACTCGAGGATGACCCATTTCTACAGCCAACTTATTTATGGACAGGTGCCACATCCTTTCACTGGGGAACGGTTTGCCGGGTAAGTCAGTCATTTGGATCAAGTGGATATCAATATTAACAATAAAGAATCTTTACCTCTACCTGAAATAAATGACTTTGAAAAAGATCAAGACCATCTGTAAACTATAACTAGTACAGCTTGCAGCAAAAAAAAAAGGGAGAGTATGTTTATGAACTTCAGTTATATAACAATTTTCAAACAGCACACAAAAATCACCAGGCATAAAAGAAAAAACAGACACGTTTATTTTCATTAAAAGTGAGAACTTTTGTTCATGAGCAGACATCAGCAGGAGAGCTCAAGAATAACACAGGGAACAGGACAGGGCAGCCCCCAAAGGACCAGTATCCAGAATATATAAAGAACTACAAATCTGTGCAGAACCACAACCGACTTAAGCGTTTCCAAACGCCTGGAACGGACCCTTTCCAAGTGAGGATGTGCGAATGGTCGTTAGGCCTGTGAAGTTACTCAATAGCAGTCCTCACAAGAACACACCAACACGAGCCAGCACGCATGCCCCCATGCTGGGCAAGACGGGACTGTAAAAACGAACCGACACGCAGACAACCTCAGTATTTACGTGGCTGTGGAGCAACGGGAACCAGCCACATGGCGAGAGGGTGTGCCAGCTGGCACCACCACTTCAGAGAGCTGTTCGCAGTGTCACCGGAGCGAGACAAGTACCCGCCCCACGGACACGCGTGCACTTCGTTCCCACGTGGATCCCTAAGACAGCTGAATGTGTACGGCCAACAAGAGTAAAAACCACGTTTTTATCGTGGTTTTGTTGACGGTATCACGGTTTTGTTCACAACTAGGAGCAACCTAAATATCCATCAACAGTACATGCACAGAAACAATTCCAGTACCGTTTTACAAAAAAATTACCAAGTCGTCATGAATTTAGAATGAAGTGCTGCTCCACGGAACAATCTCGACGTACGTACCTCAGAGAGAGAAATGAAGATACGGCTCAGGAAGAAGAGTGCCTACCGCGATTCTGCGCATGCGCACGTGAACAAGGTCCCTACCGCGCGGTCCCGTGCATGCGCACTGAACAAGAGGCCTACCGCACGGCCCCGGGCATGCGCAGTGAACAAAACGCCTCCCGTGAGGCTCAGAGCATATGCACCGAACAGGAGGCCTGTCGTGCGGCCGCGAGCATGCGTACTGAACAAGAAATGACCACGCAACCTGGGCATGCGCACTGAACAATAAACTACTGCGTGACCTCGGGCATGCGCACTGAACAAGGTCCCTGCTACAAGGCCCCGAGCATGCACACTGCACAAGAAACTACCACGCAACCCAGGGAATGCGCACCGAACAGGGTCTTATATCGCGCAACCCAGGGCATCAGCACTGAACTACATCCGTAATGTTAAGGCCCCGGGCATGCGCACTGCACAAGAAACGAGCGTGTAACCTCGGATATGCGCACTGCAGAAGAAAGAACCGCGCGACCCAGGGCATGTGCACTGCACAATAAACTACCGAGCCACCTCGGGCATGCGCACTGAATAAGAAACGACCGAGCGACACCAGGCATGCACACTGAAAAGGGTACCAAGTACGTGACCCTGCACATGCGCACTGAACAAGGTCCCTGCCACGCGACCGGGTGCATGCGCACTGAAAAATAAACAGTGTGACCCAGGCATGCGTACTGCACAAGAAAGCACGCAACCACGGGCATGTGCAGTGAACAAGGTCCCTAGTACAAGGCCTCGGGCATGCGCACTGCACACGATACGACCACGCGAACCTGGACATGCACACTGAACAATGAACTACCGAGCGACCTCGGGCATGCGCACTGAATAAGAAACTACCGAGCAACCCCGGGCATGTGCACTGAAAAGGTACCAAGTACCTGACCCCGCCCATGCGCAGTGAACAAGGTACCTACTACAAGGCCCTGGGCATGCGTAATGCACAAGAAAGTGCCGTATGATCTCGGGCAGGCACCCTGCAGAAGAAACAACTGCCCCACCCTGGGCATGCGCACTGAATTAAAAAAAAAAACAAACTACCATGCATCCTTGGGCATGCGCAGTGAACAAGGTCCGTACTACAGGTTCAGGGCATGCGCAATGCACAAGAAACGACCACGCGATTTCGTGCATGCGCAGTGAACAAGAAACAATCGTGCGACCCCGGGCATGTGCACTGGAAAAGGTCCCCTAGTAAGGGATCTGGGGCATGCGCACTGAACAAGGTCCCTACTACAAGGCCCAGGGCATGCACACTGCACAAGAAAGTACCATGCGACCTCGGGCATGCGCCCTGCGCAAGAAACAAGCGTGCGACCCTGGGCCTGTGCACTGAACAAGATACTTATCACAAGGCCCAGGATATGTGCAATGCAGAAGAAACGACCGCGCGACCCCGGGCATGCGCAGTGAACAAGGTCCCTACTACAAGGCCCCAGGCATGCGCACTGGACAAGAAAGTACCACACGACCTAGGGCAAGCGTACTGAACGAGGTCCTTGTCGCAGGACCCCAGGCATGCAGAAACTACCGCGCGGCCCGTGCTTGCGCACTAAAGAAGCCTGAGCTATTCTGCGGTAATCAATGCAAGAATGACGGCAACTTCTGAGTTGTACGAGGGAGAGTTCCAGAGTCTTGGAAATAATTATATTTTGACCAGCGTGCTGGTCGTATACAGATACCCATAGGGGAAGTCTAAGTGAATTTCAACTTGAAGAATTGTGTAGTTGGCTTCTGTTATACCGAAATAATCAAAGCCCTGATATTTCCCCGTACTTAGTAGTGAAATGTTCCAGTACAACAAAAAACGAAAAAGCCGTTTTCTTAAGGAGGCAAAAATTCATTTCTGCTTCCTGTTCCTCCCAAATCCCATTCACATACACGTTTTCACATATTATGCATTTCAGCAAAACAGTGGAGAAACACATTTTCTTCACTTTACTGAGGAAAACAAGGAACCCTGAGGCTGTTATGGGGAAACATACAAACGGAACTATTAATATCCCCTTTTATAAAAATGATTGTCCTGCTCATATTATATACTGGTATTTCAAAAGAAGTGTGACCCAATAGAATGATACTGTACTGGGCTGTTCACCGCTCTCTTTTCGTCTCTAATATACCTTACAGTTTCTGTGGTAATAAACATGAACTCGCACGCCGAATTTGCCAAGATGGGCAATTTTGCTTGGGAATAAATTATGGGAATAAATTCATAAGAGCAGTAATAAGTTTCAGATTGGCTGATACCTTCCTATGTATACGTCTCCTCTAGTTTTGGGCATGTAATGGCTTGCAGAAAGCTTCACTGGTTGATCTGAAAGCTCATATTCTAAAGTGATTCACATGTAAGGAAATAATGATGTATAATGCGATCACATCATCGGAAAATTCCTGTTGGTCAGTATTTTCTGGTTCAAAAGGATTTGGAATACGTTTATTTCTCAAAGCACTTGTCATAAGAAACATGATCGTGCATTTCAACAAAAACAATTTGGTATTAAAAGAAGCAGATATGATGGAGTGCTTCCCGCGTGGACACAGTTCAGCCAGGTGACTGTGGGTCACAGTTTGCATGAGAAGGAGAGCCAGGGTTGCAGGGTCCTGGGAAGGTCGGCTGCAGGGATCTCTGGAATTCGAGAACATGCAGCAGAAACAAACCACCATGTTCTCTCTGCCACCTCAGTGGATTTCCTTGTTCTAACCACAAGCTAGTGGACCTTCCAGTAGCCTTCCCACCACTCTGTTTTCCAAGCTGGAAGGGGATCTTGTGAGCTAATCACTTCATTACGGCCGACCAATGCAGAAATAGGGGTGTTCTTGCGGCCCCGTATATGCAAAATTTAGCCACGATTTGTAGGACAATACCTAAATTACCATGCCATGAATTGTTACTGCTCTGTGTGGTCTAAAGAGATTTGAATTATAGGATTGCTTTATTGGAAACATGATAAATGTCAATTTAAGTGATTTTCCCCACCAAATAAGGCAGATTGGCAATACACAAGCTACTTGACAGAGAGCTGTATTGTACTTGAACGTCCAGTGTGTTCTAGGAATGCTCACTGGGTGGGTTTCTGCTGAGGTTCAGGGTCTCCTTCTCAGCACTGTGGAACGAACTGATCCGCGTGTCACTCAAGTTAGAAAGGTGAGCTTTACCACACACACACAGCACAGGCCGGGGCTGAGGTCA
>PVJL010013524.1:0-31917 GCA_004026885.1 Lyroderma lyra
GCATTTTTATAAAAATTTTACATCTAGATGCGGAGTGTCCAGATGTCACTGTTAACTGTCCTTTCCTCCGATGTTTTCATTTTGAAGTGCAGCTCCCGGGCTGGTATTTCAGCAGATGATATTCAGGGGTAAATTTTAGGTGATCGGTCTATTTCCTGGGTGGAACATGAAACAAGCTTCAATGCACTGGAGTCTTCATTTGAAATACAAAAGTGAACTTGAATGTTTTGCATTAACTAAAGAAATCTGAAGCTTAACATTCACATGAGGTGAAAGAAGAAACTGTACTACAGAAATGCCTTGTGAGACCATGAAGTATTTTAAGGTGAAAATGGAAAGACTTGTAAGTGCTTTGCACATGTTTCAGTGAAACCCCGTCTCAGAATTGTTTGTTCCATCTGCTCTTCTCCACCAGAAGGAACAGTGTCCATGGTGAATGGGGATAGTTTTGGGGGAAACTTTGCCAAACATTGCCCTAATCAGAGCAAAAATATGATGTGGGCGTATCTTTCAGGTCAGCTTGACTTACACTCTGTTGTTGTGCTATCAGTTCGAAAGATGCCCACTTCCTTTGCAGAATATATTGGGAGTCCAGAAAGATGTTCATGTCTTCTGTTAAAATGGCATTCAGTACTAATTTTATAAATGCATCTTGTGTGAAACTCAATAAATTGAATTTTGTAATCTTTTTTAAAAAGGTCACTGAATTTATTTTGATAATGTTTACTGTTATGTTTGCTGGAGAGTGAATTTTCTACTCTATAATAAGCATTTCTAACTTACAATAATTGACAGGACTATCTGTCAATTGTTCTTTTGGTCTTAATGGTGACAAACTGAGTTTTTTGTTGGGGAAAAAAAGGATGGTACTTGGATTTTACAGGTATTTTGAACATCACATAATATGGTTTCTGCATCTAGGAGTGAAGTTCAAGGCAGTACTCTGGTTTTATCTGGTTTTAAATATAATCTAAGGCACGACTTAGGTCAGCCTCTTATTAGCGTTTCCTTTGCAACAGAAATATAAACACCAAGGTTATTCAGGAGCTTGTCCAGATTTCTTTGTACTTTTGTACTTCAGCTAGATCTGTACTTCAGATCCATGGAAGAAACTTGTTATAATTAGGTCCCCCAACTTTTTCCTTCCACTCTTGGTAACGAAGCAGGGGAGAATATACATTTACAAAATAAATTAATGACATTTTGGTATGCTTAGTTTCATCTATTTTTTCAACAGAGATTTATTGGTCACCTGTGTGTCAGGCACCCTTGTAGCTGCTGGGACCCGTGTGATCAGAGTCCCTGCTCTTCCAAGGCAGGCTGATAGCAGCAGTTGGTGACACCATCTTCTGGAGGCACATCTCATGACCAGATGAGCTCTCCACTTTCTTTCCGTCCTAAAATAAACCTAGTTCCTTCACATTTTTGTGTAAGTCTGATGTTTTTTCTTACTGGATTTGCTTAAAAGAAGATCATTGTACAGCAGTTTCAGGTGCTTCTGGGAAACTGAAATAAGAAAACGCTTTTTCACTCAAGACTGCTGGTTGTCCCTCAAGCTGCCCTGTTCTGCAACCCTGGAGTTGTAGCTGAGCTCGTCGCGGCTGCGTCGGGGACCGCATTCCCGAGCCCATCTTGCTGCTCCAAGTGACTAATTCTCACCGAGAGATGGGAGCAGAAGGGGTAGGTGTCATTATGCGTCCCCTTCACCTTCTCTCCCCTTCCTGCCAGCTGGAACCCAGCCGCGCAGGCGAGTGCACAGCTCTCACAGGATGGCAGAGCCACGGGAGGAAAGGAGCCTGGGTCCCTGAAGGCCCCTGAGGAGGAGAGTCGCCTAGCACCTTGGAACAGTTCAGTCTGTACAGGAAAGAGACGGATGTCTCTGCTCCTGTGCCACTGTGTGTGGCATTACAGCCCATGTTCACGCACAGGGACGTCCAGACATGCCTACGTAGAGATGTTTACGTGAAAGGACTGGCGTGTTAGACCTAACTCCCTAAAACACGTGCTTCTGAGAACACTCTGGACTCTCACCTTGACAATTTATTGTCTTTAGGGAATAGAGACGTGTTACTCTGCCCTCTTTATCCAGCGGTCAGCTTCCCAGTGCCCTGGATCATCTAGAACTGAACATTAAACTTGCTCTAAGTGGCAAAATCCTGTTCTTCATACACTCTGCCCAATAGATGGCCTTGGCCCTTAGCTCAGGAACTGTGTGTGCACCTTAACGAGGAGATTATGAGTACGGCCTGACAGCACAGAGAAATAGAAACAACAGGAGGTAATATGTCAAGAGAGCAGTCAACGTCACCGGGGTCCAGTTTGAAGCAAAGGGTATCGTGCAGGTGCCAGCTCAAAATTCCTCTATGGTATGGCCCAGAGTGATAACGTGGCATTTACAAGTGCCCGACAGCTGGATGGTTTAGATAATGTTTCGTCTGACTAGGGAGCAGTGTGTACGGGGGAGAGGGGAAGTGGTTAAAGACATTGGCGTTCTGGGGGAGCTGTAATGAATTGGAACGTTGTGCCTTAGGAGCAGCTGATGCTCCACTGTGCAGAACAAATGCAGCCTCTCAGGAAAACCCCCTACACGTGCAGCACGTCAATGAGAGGCGTGTTTTGGCATCTGTAGTGAAGTTTTATTTGAAATGGTTTGATCTTTAACAACAAAGAAGGCTGGGTATCTGCATAATGTATTTTGCTTTTAACTTACAACTTCCTTTTGGGCGAGTGAAGGAACTCAGGGGGGCCTTGAAAGTACACTGGCACCTTTTTAAGGGCGTAGATTAAGAATTACAGCATGCATGAGCTCTTGAAGGGTGAATCACCTACCAAGTGGGTGGTTATTTTTGAACCAAATTATTTTTATTGCTTAAATTTTTTATTTGCAATTAGTGGATGTTCCATGTTATTTTGTATTAGTTTCAGGTGTACAGCCTAGTGGTTAGACATTCATATAACTTGCACAGAGACTGTCCCCCAAGTCGTCTAGAGCCCATCTGGCACTAGACGTAGTCGTTACACCCTTACTGACTGTATTTCCTACACCGTACTTTACATCCCTGTGACTATTTGGTAACTACTGATTCTCTTAACCTGTCACCTTTTTCACCCAGCCCCCCAACCCCTCTCCCATCTGGCAACCATTCGTTCCCTATATCTATGAGTCTGAAACTGCAGCTCTTCTCAATAAGCATATTCTCATTTCCTTTTAGATCCGTCTACAAGAGAATGTCAAAACTGAGGAAAGCCAGGCATAGCTATAAAGTCAGAGTTAACCAGATAAGTGAAATGCAACAAAAAAGTGCACCAGCGTCGTGTGGGGCCACAAACAACTGTCTGCTTTTTCCAAGGCCAACATTAGAGAGACAACCATAGAATTTGGGGGCCAGAGTTCTTTAGCACATGCCTACGTTTTATTTAAAATCTGCATCTGACGTCGCTTGCTCAAGGCCAGGCAGCTGGATAAGGCGGAGCAGGGCTAGAACCTGGGGCTTCCAGATTTCCCCAAACCTCAGAGCTCTGCCTCCTGCCCCAGCTGTGGAATTTCTCTGACGAGTCAGGCAGAGGTTGGCGAGCGTGAAGACACCACATGAGCTCGGAAGCTGCGGAAGGGAGGGAGGCCACCAAGCAGTGTGGTGATTCCTTCACTCTCCGGAGCTCCTGTACTGTTCCAGGAGCTGGCGACATAGCAGACAGGGCAGGCAGTGTCCTTGTCTTTGGGAGCTTGCACTCCAGTGGAAAAACACGTGGATAATAGACATGGGAATGGTTGAGTATTGCAGAGTGTGATGGATGCTCTAGAGAAAACAAGGCAATGGGGTAGGGATGTGGTACTTTCTTGAAACCACATGGTCAGGGAAGGCCTCTAAGGGGATATGTGAGCCAGGACCTGAGCTAGAAGGTCAGAGACTGGCAAGTTCAAAGCCACTGGGGTGAGTAAGCAGGGTGTGTAACACCCACAGAAAGAAGTGTGGTGGTGCTGGGGCTCATGGGCAGGGGACAGGCTGCAGACCGAAACAATGTGGGGTAGAGAGCAAAGGTCCAGGTGATCCAAGCGCAGGGCCCAGGGGCCCATTAGGCTATTCCTGGTCCAAGGACCAGGTAAGAAGTTAGGATATGACTTGTTTCTGCTGTGTGGAGAATGGGTCCCAGGGCAGGTGCCGTGGAATCAGGGACAGCAGTGAGGGGGCTGTTTTTATGGAATAAACTGAGCTCAGGCAGCATGGAGTCACACGGGGGCAGTGCCAGGAGCCCCTGAGGCTGACCTCAGGTGGCAAAGCCGCAGCAGCTACGCAGGAACCTATAAACCTCCATTGGCGACACCGACACGGCACAGAGGGTTCCCCCGAGAACACCGATCCCTGTTTTCCAGTGCCGTTTGCTCTGCCGCCCCGTGTCTCCGTGGGGGTGGAGGGTGCTGGCCAGCAGGCTCCAGACCTGCGGCCCCTCTGGAATGATTCCCAGAGGCGGCAGGGGACCCGTCGCGGGTGCGCCCACGGCAGAGGCCACACGTCCATGAGGGGAAAAGGCAGGGCGTGCGCCCCAGCCCCACGCTGAGTGACGGGAAGCCGGGCTCAGCTCTCCGGCTGTGGGGCCCAGGCTGAGAGCCGGAAACGGGACGCAGCCGCTGGCGAAGTGGAATAAAGCCCCGCGGTTTCAGGGTCTCTGGGCCTTTAACGGGTCCCCTTGCACGTGTAGAGGCCGTAAATGCAGCATTCGTCTCTCCTCCCAAGACAGCACGTTCAGACGATGTAGGTCCCAGCACGATGAAACGTTTGCCTCGAGGGGGCTCTAGCAGGCACCTCACCCCTGCCCCAGGCCCCAGCTCTCTCCCGGGGCAGGCCGCTTTCTCCTGTACCCCAGATAAGGTGGCATCTGGCTGTGGCTTGCAGCTGAGCTGTAATAGCAGCAGCAGCAGTAGCAGTAGTAGTAGCAATAGTAATTTTAAAGTAGCACTTAGACATTGATCACAAATCATCACACAAGGGCCTTTTCACTGACACCTCATTTAATCTGCACAATGTCCCTGCAAAGTCCCCATTTTACAGATGTGGAAACTGAGGCACAAGTGGCTCTTCTCAACCGTCACCCAGCTAGGGAGGGAGGGGCCAAGGTTTAAAGCCAGGTGGATCACCGCCACACAGGCCCCAGGACAGCCCTGCAGAGCCCTTCCCGACACATGGGACGTGGTTTCCTTTTTCCTACTTGTGTTTTGTAATCATTTTTTCCAATTGCAGTTGACATACAATGTTCTATTGGTTTCAGGTGTACAACATAGTGATTAGATATTTATCTAAATCAAGTCATTTGCTAACAAAAGCATTTGCAGTTAACCAATTTCCCCTTCCTTCCGACCTCGTTTCGGGGGACGGTTTCCAGACGCTCATCTGACTCTAATTCTCCATAGACTGGCTCCGCCGAGGGCTGTTTGCAGAACTGGGGTGAGGAATCGATGGTTCTGGATTGGCCACTTATCGTCGAATCACCTTTCCTCTCCGGAAGGCATGTGAGGCCTGACAACGTGGGTTCGTGTGGTGCCTGGCACTTGTCGAAGTCTCCCCATGGCCTCTCATGCCTCCTGCAAGGTGGGTACAACAGAGTGGGGATGTCCTTGTACCGAGCAGGAAACTGAGGCCCTGGTTTTCCAAGAGCTGGGGGCAGTGCCAGGACGGGATGGGGCTCCCCCGCATAGGCTGGGCACGGGCTTGCTAACACATGGTGCCTGGCACTGCTGTCCCCATGCTAAGGGAGGAGGGCAGGCAGGGAGAGCACCTTCTCCCTGCCCCGAGCAAAGGCAAATACCACACATTTTCAGAGCTTTTATTAGTTTTGATCCTTAAGTAATACACGAGGACTGTCTGGGAAGCATCCGCCATGTGACATAAAGAAACAGAGGCGCTTCCGGCTGGATGCTTTCCAGACAGCTCCCGGATATGCATTACAGAAAAGTCAGGAGGTTTTTAAGAGAAAAGAGGGTGGGGTGGGGAGGGGATTACCTATAATTTTACCATCTAACGTGGCGCAGGGTCTTCCCAACTGTTTCTGATAGTACGCACACGCAGAGGCTTCCCCACGGAAACGTCCGTAACAAGACGGCGTGCTGGTCGAGAGCGTGCTTCATTTCCTTCACACGTCTGGGAATTCCTCCGTCTCAATGTAAAATATTTTCAGGGGCCACATAGAATTCTGTGTATGATCGTACCGTGATTTGTTTAATCAATTCCTTTTTATTGGGCATTTGTCTGACCTTTTTTTTTTTTTTTTTTTTAAGATAAATCCCTAGAGCTGGAATGACTTGGGCAAAAGCACCACACAGCTTTTGGCATGCACCGTGAAATTGCCTGGCAAAGGCACACCAGTATGAGTATGCCTGGAGCCCCCCACTCTCTCTGCTTCTAGGTGGGATGATTGTCCCTAGTTCTTGTCAACCTTACACATATTTCAAAAAGGGTACCTGGTTTAAAAGTATGATGAACTATCTTAACTGTATTTATTAGATATTTTTTTTCATTTTAGTGATATGTGTATTCATATCTTTAATTTCTCTTTAGCTGCAAGTGGGGCTGGGAGATAGAGATCTGAAAGCCTCCTGATTGGCCTTGACCAGTGTTTTGAGACGTTTTAGGTGGAGCACCATAACAGGAAGTACATTTTACACTGAAACCCAGGGCTGGAGGGAGAAGAAATGGGGGATGACGGCTTAATGGCTATGAGGTTTCTTTTGGCGGTGATGAAAATATGTAGTGGTGACAGTTGTACGACCTTGGGAATGTAATAAAAAGCACTGAATTTTACACTTTTAATTGGTGAATTTTATTTTAATAAACATTTTTAATTAATTAGCAAATGTATAAGGAGAACTTTGCTGGTATTACAGCTCTACCAAATTTCAGCTCTAAATTGTACTTTTGATACTGGCCTTTCATATCCTTTCATATCCTTTCAAGCATGAAGCCTATGGACATTTACTCTGGATTTGATTGGAGAGTAAGAGCAGAGCAGAGACTGGTTTTAAACTATTTCAGGAGCTGGCCCTCTGGGTAGCTATTGTCAGGGTGCTAGTTGTGTAGTTTCATTGCTACTCTACTTGTACCTACAGGAGAAGTGAATAAGGGAACATTTTTCAAGTCTAAAACTAAAAGTCAATAAACAAATAATGGAAATTGTCAAGTTAAAATAAAAAACACATGAAATGTGGAAAATATTGGAGAAGTATATGAGAGCTAGGATATTGTTCAACAAATCAATAAGAAAAAGATAGCCCAACAGAAAAGAAGAAATAACTTGTGCAAAGTTGATCCTTGAGAAAATAAATGCATATAGCCAGCAAACATAAAAATATACAATTTCTCAAGTGACTTAAAAAATTGCAAATTGTGCCTGAAACCTATGTAATCCTTGCTAACAGATGTCACCCCAATAAGTCTAACAATAAAAATGAATTTTAAAAAAATTGCAAATTGAAACAATATGAACAGACAAATTCGTGCCTATCAAATTAGTACAAAAGTGACAAAAACCATAAAACCAGTGTTGATAAGGGTGATAAGCACTTTCCTTCATTTTTGGTGGGGCCTATGAATTAGTATGAATTTTCCAGAGAGCTATTTTACAGATAATACCAAAAGAAAAAGATACAGAAACTAATTCAGTGTGTCTAGGGGTCAGAAATGATTAAATGCTCAAGTTCTAGAGTCAGATAAACCTCTGCCATTTACTAGCTGTTTAACTGTAGGCGAGTCATTTAATAGCTCCAAAACTCAGTTACTTTATCTGTAAAGTGGGATTAATTATGGCACCTGCTTCCCAAGGCCCTCTGCTCATTCATTAGTTCAGGTAGCGTTTGTAAAGCACTTCACTCACTCCCTGGCCCTTACCGAGCACTCAGTGAATAGTCACTATTTTGTCATTAAAAATTAATTCTAAGAACATGTGACTTTTATCACAGTGTTTTCTTGTTGTATACTGCGGGGGATTTACAACAAGCCACACCAAGATGTGCCTCAGTGGTATGTGGATTATTTTGAACTAAAGGCAACTTAGACCCTGAGAGTTCAAGAGAAATGTTTGTGTACCCTGCCCCCTGGCCCCACCCCTTAACCTCCTGAAAGAACTTAAATTAGGGGCCTCACCTTTAAGAGATTGTCAGAGATAACCTTTTGACCCACCTACAGGGTAGGACAACCTATAAATTACTGAACACCTGCTCTTCACATTTTCTGGAGAAAAACCTTCCCCCACCTCTGAAACCCCAGGGTGCCTAACCTCCTCCCCAGCTCAGAACGTCACATGCACCTCATTCTCCCTTTCTCTCTGAACTTCCCACACGTGTGAGGTTTCTGACTCTCGTGTATGTGGAGCCCCATATATATGCCATTAAACTTGGTTATTTTCTCTTGTTAAATCTGTCTCAGGTCCATTTAATTATTAGAGCAGCTGGACGAACCTAGAGGATAGAGCAAAGTTTCTTCCTCCCCTACAGTACTAATACAAGTTAAGGTGACGTCTAGACACGTGGAGTGTTTAAATAGATTATAGTTCATCTACATAATGAATGCAGATATTTTTAAATGTAATAAAAATCTCTATTGACACAGAAAAATGTTCACAACACATTGTGCTAAGTGAAGAAAAACAGCTAAACAGTATAACATGGAACTATTTATATAAAACGTCTTTACAAAGATTCCAAGCACATGGGTCAAACTGTTGAGTGATCATGTCAGACTCTAAGGAATTCTTTCTCTTTTATGTGGTTTTAAAAATATAGGCCTTATTTTAAAGAACAGTTTTAGGTTCCCATCAAATTGGGTGGAAAGTATAGAGACTTCCCACATACCTCTTAGCCCATGAGGTCTCTCCTACGAGGATGTCCATCTGACAATTAATTTCACAAACTCATCCTAGAAAAAGTGTTCCATACCTCACTGCTGATTGTCACTACGGTCCCCTTTAAAGCTAATGCACCAACACCAGCACCTAGTCCACCCTTCCAAGAAATTTTTAAACTCTTTTTCTGGAATGGCCATCAGAGCTGTTGTCATATGACCCTTGAGTGTCATCAAAATGGCTTCTTTTCCATATTTCCTTTATCTTTGGATAAAGAAAACAGTCATTGGGGGCCAGATCAGGTGAGTAGTAGGCAGGGTGTGCCAATACAGTTATTTACTGGCCAAAAACTCCCTCACAGACAGTGCCATGTGAGCTGGTGCATTGTCGTGATGTGAGAGCCATGAGTTGTTGGTGAAAAGCTCAGATCATTTTCATCTAACTGTTGCCTGCAGCCTTTTCAGCACTTCCAAACAGTAAACTTGGTTGACTGTTTCTCCAGCTGGTGCAAGTTCATAACGAACAATCTCACTGATATCAGAAAAGATTAGCAACATTGTTTAGACTCTTAATTTGGACTGACAGAACATTTTTGTCGTGGAGAATTGGCTGACTTTCATTGTGCACTTTGATGCTTTGTTTCAGGGTCATACTGGTACACCCATGTTTCATCACCAGTGACAACACAGCCCAAAACATCGTTATGCCTCTCCAAAAGGTCTTGGCAAACTTTAACTCTCCTTTGCTTTTCTTCATCAGTGAGCTCCTTTGGGACCATTTTTGCACACACCTTTCTCATGCCAAGATTTTCAGTTAAGATTTCCCTGTTTCTCTCTGTGTGTTTTCTTGGTCTGCTAAGCTCCTCACAGTCATCCCACAATTTTGATGCACAATTTGAGAAATTTTTGCAGTGTTTTCATCATTTCTGCTCATTACTGGCTACCCTGACCTCTCTTCATCAGTGACGCTTTCTCTCTCCTCAGAAAAACATTGAATCCATTTGTACACTGCTGTTTTCTTCATGGCATTATCCCCATAAACTTGGACTAACATGTCCCTGATTTCACTTCCAGTCTTGCAAAGTTTAACAAGAAACTTAATGTTTGCTTGTTGCTCTAATTTAGGCCCTGACATCCTCATGACGGCACACAAAAACACGACAGTAATGTATGCCACATGTCGACACAAACGCAGCTGTGAGACAGACATACCAAGGTGATGACACCTTACCGAGTCGTGTGTACAGCACTGCCACCGTAAGTGCACGGTGGCGAGTTCGTGAGCGTAATTGTTTGTGAACAATTACACACAGCCTCTTCCATTATCAACATTCATACCAGCATGGGACATGTTTTACAATTGATGATCCTACACTGACACCTTATCACCCCAAGTCCCTAGTTTCCATGAGGGTTTGTTCTTGGTGTTGGACAAATGTATAATGAGATTTATCGACCTTCATAATATCAAAGAGAGCAGGTAAGCTATTAATATTCTAAAACTCCCTTGGCTCTGCCTGTTCATCCTCCCTCCCCAACCCTTGGCGACCCCTCGTCCTTATACTGTCTTCACAATTTTGTGTTTTCCAAAATGTCATCTTGCCGTAAGGGCAGGTAGCCCCTTCACATTGGCTTCTTTCACTCAGCAGTATGCATTTAGGGTTCCTCTAGGTCTTCTCCTGGCTTAACAGCCCATTTCTTTTCAGTGCTGAATAATGAAGAAAGACCTGTGGTGACTGCATCGGGCACCCAAGCCCTCGACCAGGAAGCCCAGCGCCATTGACCCCGGCAGCCGTGTCACCCCCGACGGAGCTCAGAAGTTTTCCTGTCTCTGAGAGGATGTTGCCCTGGCCATCCTGGGACCTCTTTCTGGCCAGCCTCCAGGCAAAGCCATTGCCTACACCAGTGTTTGGAAATTCCTTGGCGCCTGGGTCACTTCCCAGCAGGGCCTGGGGTCCAGGTTGGGTTTCTGTCCCTGGGGTAAAGGAATGCAAGACTTCCGTGAGGCTGAGCCACACGCTCTCTCCTTTGACGGAGAAGCCCGGGGCACGCCAGGGTCTTGCTCTGGTCACCCTCAGGTAGTAACAAACTTCCAGTCCAGTCCCAGCCCGAACTTCTTTTTTCTTTTCTGCATCTCCTATCTCATTCAAAGCAGGGGCCCCTCCCCCGGCTCAGGCGGGACCACAGGGTTATGGGGGCACGGTGCGGCCTTCAGGGCGTCTTTGTCCTCCTCTGCCCCCCATGCCTTGCCGTGTCTGGCTCCTCCTGATTCCTGAAACAGAAGACGTGATGGCAAGGAAGTCCTTTCGACTGCATGCCTGGCCACTGGGAGCTGCGACGTGGTATGTGGCCAAAGGCTGCTTTCCCTAGAGCTGCCTAAGAAATTACACCACAGAGGACCACACACTAGGTGGCTTACAGCCACAGACAGGTATTCTCCCAAATCAAAGTCTCCAGAAGGCTCCAGGAGACTCGTCCTCATCTCTTCCCGCTTCTGGGGGCTCCTGGCACTCCTCGGCTGTGGCAGCACCCCTGCAGGGTCATCCTTTGCCTTCACACGGCCTTCTCTGTGTCTGTCCAGTGAGGTAGGGAAGGTTCTCCTCTCGATTTTTCGGAGGGAGCTCAGCCCTGTCCACACCTTGGACTTGGACGTTGTGCCTCCACAACTGTACAAGAATACACTTCTATTATTTTTAGGACACCAAGTTTGTGGCCATTTGTTTTGTAGCCCTGGGAACCTAACAGAGTAGATGTTCAGTAACTGGTTGAGTGAATGAATGAAAGAATGAATGAATGAATGCACTGTGCACTGCAGCACTGTTCAGCCCCTTTCTGCGGGATCCTGGCAAGCTCGTTGCATCTAGAGGTCTCCCCTACAGGAGGAGCAGGTGGCAGGACCGTTCAGTATAAGTGCCAGTGCCACTGCAAAGAGTCCATTCCTGCTCCTGGCCTCAGTTTCCCCTGCTGCAGGAGATGGCCTCCTGCGTCCCTGGGGTCTCCAAGGGCACTGCAGAGGGCACACGACGTCTCCAAGCCGCTGTCTCCGGGCAGCCCCGCGGCCCCGGGTCTGAGGCCTCAGCTGGCAGAGGCTGTAGGACGCCCTCCAGAGCAGGCGCAGGCTGCGTGCCCAGCAGTGGCAGCTGCTGTGTGTCTGGGTCTGAGTCTGCCCATCCTGGGGACCCTGTGGTTACCGAGGCCATCGCCCTTCTTCCAGGGCTCCCTGAAGCAGATGGGACCAGCTGGCAGCGGGGCGGTGTGAATTGTCCCCGGGCTAGGAGACAAAGCTTGTGCACCGCCAAGGACTTTACCCAGACCTGTAGGCCAGGGTTGGGGACAGTGCCTTGAGAAAGTCACCACAGTGCTAAAGGCTTGCTTCCCGCTGAGCAGCTGCAAGGAAGCCCCCTGGTGTTGCCGTGTCCCCTAGGAAGTGCGCTGGCTTCCCCATGTAGAAAGGGAAGCCGTCTTTGGAAAGCCGTAAAGACCCACAGAAATGTCTCCAGCAATCCTCCTGGAGTCTCCTGAGAACACTGTTGGATGGCCAAGTTTGCCGAAGTTCAGCAGGCTCCCTGGGCGCTAAAAGAATTCAGAGCCCCGCGTGCTGAGCTTCGGCTGACCTCCGTCTGCTGACCTTTCTGTGACCGATGCTTCCCGGGCCCTGGCTGCCCACTGCAGCGGCAACTGCCCCCCTCGCCAGCAGCTGGAGGGAGAGGAAAGGACACTGGGGCGGCGGGTCCAAGGACATGTGTGACCGCGGGGACGTTCCTCTGGGCCTCCGCTGACTGATTTGGGAAACGGCTCACCGTGTGGGGCGTCCCTCCGCCAGGACGGTAAGTGCTGTCCCCGAGTCCGCGGGGAGAGGGCAGTGGGGAGCCCGCCTGTGGGACGCCCCCCGTCCCGCCTCTCGTCGCTGACGAGAATCTGCCATAAACAACTGTGCGTCTGACAGCTCCGCTGGCTTCTGTGAGCCCCTGTAGTGAATGGTTGAGGGTGGTCTTGGGGACTCCCCTGAACTTACCCTTGGAGAACGGGCAACGTGAAGGAGGGCTCAGTGGTGGAGAATCCAAGGCAAGTGGGGTGGGACACTCAGCACTGCTCCTTCTGGACCTCATCCCTGCCCGGCCTCTGGGTCCTGACACCAGCACAGGAAGGTCTGTAGGAAAAGCCTGCATCTTCGCACACCCCAAATCCCACAGGGAGCATCTGGTCGGCTGAGCCTGAGTCCCCTGTGTGCTCCCTGGACGCCCAGGGGGCTGGGAGAGGGCTTCTGTGAGAGAGGCGACCATGCCTCCCACCCGGATCAATACAATGGGACACGCTTGGGGGAGGGGGGGTCATCCTGAACCTGAGCAGCCAAAAAAGCTACCCCCTCTGCACGATGGGGACAGTCAGACCGTCTCAAAAACCTCTCCCCGAGATGCAAGAGTCCAAGGGGGCTCACGGAAGCACGTGGTCAGGCAACCTGAGCAGTCACTCGGCCCCCACCCCCGCATTTGTTTTAATGCGCTGCTGTCACCTGTCACCATCGTGAAATTCCTGGTAACTTTTGAACGAGGGATCCGCGTGGGTTGCCAGTTCTGCAGCCTGTTGTGTCTGGAAGTCATCAAGCATCGTGATCGTCCATTCAAGTGGTGCTCACAGCCCGCTCGGACTTGTTCAGTACTGATTTTGCCCTAGCCTGCATGGAACTGCCATCTGTCCCACTCGGATTGATCGTCCTTCCCTGAGTGACAGACACCCTCTGTGGGCACCAGGGGCCTCTGCAGCCCACGCTCCCTGGCCTGCTCCGCGGCTGTCAGTCCCACTTGGACTGAGCTCTTGCTGTTTCCACCCCATTTCTCCTTCGCTCCCTGGACCCAGCCGGGTCCCGCACTGCCCTGGTTTGCCCCCCTCTCCAGCTGCTGCTTCCTTATGTCTTCCATTGGCTCCATCTGCTCTATTTCTCTGCCCCTTCAATGCTGGCTGTACCCCCAGGGGGACCTGCCTTCGTGTCTGCTGTCTTTCTAGACACGCTCAGTTTTCTCCTGAGCCTTCACATGGAAGTTGTCTGTGGGAGCTCCCAAGGTGGCTGCCCCAACGGGCAGGGTGCCACAGCAGGTCCAAGCCCGATGTCATCAGTTCAGGCCACATCCTTCTCCCCATCCCACCCTCCTGGTTCTGCCCCTGTCACCTTCTAGATGAAGTGGCCTCCACTTCCCTGCCTCCATACTGTTATCATTTCTTCCGCATGTCCATCAGTGACCTCGCTTCTGTAATCATTTCCGATAGGGCGGTGCATGTGTGAGAATCTCTGGGCAGGCGGCTGGGTGGAAAGGGATGGAAGTTAGCAAACCTCTCTAGAGCTTCTGTTGAAAGCCCAAAAAAGGGCATCGACTCCCTCCAATTCCAACCTCCAAACTTCCAATTTATTCACAGAACCACTGCCCAGGAGTAGGGGACCATCTGTGTGCTAGTTATGATATTTATTCAGCTGCTGTAACAACCCTCAGAATTACATCAAGGCATTTCTGTCTCCTGCACAGTAGAGTCTGCACGGATGCAAACCAGGTCTGTGTAGCCATCCCCCAACTGTCCACGACCTCGGCGCCCTGACTGTTGCTTCTCCTCTTCTGTACATGGCTTCCGCCCCATAGGCCAAGACGTCTTCTGGGCTCTAGCAATTATTTCTACCTCCCAGACCGCAGGCGAGGAGAGACGAAGAGAGCTACACCCACTTTGTGTGAGAGCACGGCCCCTCAGAAGCCTCCTTTTCATTGTTTACACATCTGAACTGCAAGAATCAGTCTTTATCCCATGTAGTTACGCCCCAGCTAACGGCTAACGATGGGATGTTCTATTTCTATGGAAGTCAGAGCACAAAGAGCATCTCCATTTCAGCCATGCAAACAAAAATCCCATGTGAACCTCCAGGGGGGTTCGTCGCCAGCAAGGGGGTGTACCCCTTTGTTCTTTTACTGTCCCTCCTCCTTTGGGACACCCATTCAAATGCCATGTACTGGAGCTCCCACATCCTTCTTGGATCAGGTGGTGGCCTTGAGGATGTGATGTATCAGGATGGGCCAGCAGAAAGGTAGAAAAAGCCAAGACCACGATGGCCATGGAACCATCCCCCACCCCCTCCCCACTCCCTGAGCAGCCCACGTCCAGACTCCGGTACCTGTGAAACAGGTGCGTGTCTGCCTCCGTTAAGCCACTGTTGGTTTATGACTTGGTCAGATGCAGGAACGCTAATCCTAAGGCCTAAGTGACACGGAGGTGGAATAGTCGCAGACATTGCAGGCAAACTCTAATTCTGATTCCCTCGCCTCTCTACAAACAGAGAGGAGGATGAGTTTACATGGCCACCAAATGTGCAGGGGACCCTGTAAGAGAATTCGAGAGGTGGGAATTTGGCAAAACAAGTGAAATTCAGGATGCAGAGGGGAGCACTGGGGATCCAAACATAGCTTGGAAGCTGGTATTTAAGCTCTATTCTGACCCAGCTAATTGCACTTTGAGACGGGAAAGACCTAGAGTGTAAACAAAAGAATTTCTTGCATCCTATCCTACAGGGATTATTGTCAATCTGATCATAACCACAGCCTGGTGAGGCTTGGAGTCATTGGGATAACAAAGGGTGTGTGTGTGTGTGTGTGTGTGTGTGTGTGTGTATACACTCATGCTGGAATGTGCCGGTGTGTGTGTGTGTCTGCCCAAGTGCATTCTGGGAATGAACTCAATACGCCTTTGGCCAAATTCTAAAGTGGCAGATGGCAAAAGCAGTCTTTGGTCAAAGCCAAGGTGATGCTGAAGATGACAATCACAGAATGAAATGTTAGGGAGTGCGATGAACTAACTGGTTCTTTCCCCCACGAGACTGCGCCCCCAGGATGCCCGGTCTACGGGGAGGCCACCCGCCTCCTAACTGGGACAAACCCGGGGCTATCAGTGACATTTCCTGCGCCAGGCACACAGCAGAGCTGGCAAATATTTGCTGAGGGAACAGATGGATGACACGCTTCCCGCTCTCCGGGCCTCTGTCGTCCGAGCGGCGGTAACGCTTAACCCGGAGGAGCCGCGGGACCAAGTGGGAGCTGGCGGCGTGGGGAGCGGTGTTCGGGGCCAGGCCCTGCCGTAAGAGCGCCGACAAAGCCCTCTTCTCTGGCGGTTCAGCGAATGCAAATGAAAACCTTACAAAGGCGTTTGAACTGAAACACCATTTCCCGACGTCCATCCTGACACGGCCACGTCGGTCACGCCTGGCTAGGCGGCCGCTTCCCAAGGGCTCTCACTGTCCCCGTTCTTGTCCCTGCTGCATGCGGCTCAGGGGCTTCCCATGTGGACACTGGGCAACAGAAATCCTGTCTTCTAGGGGAGCAACCAGGGGGCGGCGGCCGGGTTCTGCCGCTGGGAGGCGGTCGGGGGAGAACGCGGACAAAGCCCCAGCCGCGGGGTGTGAGCCCTAGATCCAGCCCGGCGGGGCCGCCCCGTCTTCCCGGGCACCCAGGGCACCGCCTTCCCCTGGGTGCTTAAACTCCTTTGGAGCCAGGTCGCCGCCCCAAGCAAAACGGTTCCAACGAAAGGAATTTGCTGTTTCCGCTTCCTCTTCTGCGGAATAAGCTGCCTCCACCGCCTGTTCTGAGGGTCAAATGAACCAACATGGCATCGGAGCGTGTAACTACAAAGGAAGACTGCCATCACCCTGCACCTCCAAAAGCACTGAGCAGCTGGGTGCTTTTGGTTACAGGAAACAGAGCATACGACAAAAATGAGTTGTGGCCGTGGCCACTCCAAGTGTGGTCCGTGGACCAGCATCACCTGGGGGTTGGGCAGGAAGGCAAGTTCATGGCCTCACCCCAGCCCTGCCGAGTCCCAGTCCCTGTTATAACAAGCTCCCTGCGCGATCCTTGCACGCCGGAAGCCCGGGAATCCACACATAAGCAATAAAGGGCCCCTCGTCTCATAGAACCAACAGCACAAAGCTGCTGGGGCAGGCGGTCTCGTTTTGTCGGGGGCTTTCTACGCTGCTTCTTGGTCCCTGGCTTTAGTCCTCAGGTTTGCCTCATGGCTGCAAGGCGGCGGCCTCAGCCTACAGCTGAGCAAACAGCCCATCTGCACAGACTCACACCCGGGACAGGAGGGGCGGCCTGTCCTCGCACGTTCTTTTCATCGGGGAGGACACTCCTTCCCACAGATCCCCACCAAGGGCCTCTCTCCTCTCACCCGGAAGCCGTGGTTGCCTCGCATGCCTGTGCCTACACTGTCGTGGACACGGGAATGAAGTGACCACAGTGGCTGCGGAGGGGCCAGCCTCCCTGAGCCCGTGGGAGAGGGCATACCAGACAAGGTCAGAGCTTTGCCAGCAAGGGAGGGGGCAGGGACAGCTGCGGAATGCAACCAGGCATGTCCGCCCTACCTCGGGGAACAGTCGAGAACATGGTGCAGTTGTGTTGCTTTGTCACTCTGATCGCTCAGTCAAAGTCAAGTCCAAGTCCTGGGCACCTTCTCCATGTCTGGGGAGCCTCCTCCATGGGTCATGGATGATGGAGATTTTTCGAGGTGGATCCAGTGATTTTTGGGTTGGCTCAGAAGAGCCAAAGAAAGAGGTTGGGTGGGCAGAGGCCACCTGAGGCACAGCATGCCCCACAGGTCTATCTGCTGTGGGTGTGCCAAGCCTTCCCCAGGGTCAATGCCACATGCATAACCCCAACACTTCCCTTATCACTGCAGCACAGCGTGAGAGTTCTGCACGTGCTCAGTCACCTTGTCACCGAGTGGGTGCTGACACTCTCCAGGGATAGGGTCCAAGGCATTGGTAATTTCCAAATTCAGGACTAAGGGTTCCCTCACTCACTGCAGAAGCTCTGGGACTCAGACGCCAGAAGGCCTACCTGAGTGCAGGCCAAGCCCCAAGCTGGCGGGCCCACGGGGACTTCATGGACAGGCGGGCAGCCTGCTTCCAGGCTCAACTCCCATTTCACAAGCGACGCAGCCTCACGTCCTGGCCAACCAGGCAGCGGGCATCCCCGTGTCCCCTGGGCTGCTGGGACCGAGGAGGCTGTGTGGGCCTCTTGTCCCACAATCCCAGGTTTCTCGGAAGCCTGTGCAGGAAAGATTCTCAGCTCTGGGATCTCTCCAGAAACACTGAGCCCAGCAAGAATAAGGTGGTCCACAGGGGTTTGAGCAGTGTGTGGGCCCTGGGTCCCTGTGGTCCTCTCAGTTGAATTATTTATGATGCTGTGGTTTTAATTAGCATCCTGGGGAAAGTCTGCAGCCTCACAGCCCTCCCGTGGGCCTCAGGGGAAGCCCCGGAGGCCATGGAATTGTTTTGGTAACAGGATTAAGTCTGACCACCGTGGGCTGGTGGCAGCTTCGGGAGAGCAAGAAGCCAGGCCTGAGATGTCTTCCTCGCTTTGTGAGCCCTGAGGTGTTTCCCCTTATTTGGGGGGCTCACCCCTTCTCCGGGGCAGAGCGGAGATGGCATGTGTAAGGGCATGCCGGGTCTCTGGCTCCAAGCTGGCAGCAGCCAGGGCACCCTGGCGAGGCATCGCCCAAGGGCTCTGCACAGTCTCCCGGCAGGACCCGAGTGGCTGGGCGGCAGAAACCCGGGGCCCTGCGAGCCTGCTCCCATGGTGGGTTTGCCCTGCTCTGGTCTGGGGAGCACTGCAGGAGCACCTCCCGTTCCAGCTGGGAAATGAGAAGAGCAGCAAACCAGGGAGGAAGCAAACAGCCACCCTGGGAAGCCAAGGAGGCGGAGTCACACAGAGGTGAGGGGCACTGGCCACGTGATCCCAAACCCCAGACTGGGAGCCTCCAGAAATGGGAAATGGGGCAGGACGGAGGAACACACCAGGCCAGCCCTGCCCCTAACTTACCTGTGTGACCTTGGACTCACTTAACCTCTCAGTGCCTCAGTTTCCTCCTCTGTAAAGTAGAACAATGATAATGGCCTAGCACAGACAGGCACTCAAAAAGGGTTTGTGCTTTCTTTTGCCTTTTGGCAATTAACTTGACCTCCTGGACCCCCGGTCTCTTTCTCTGCAGGAGTAAGGCGCCCACATCATTGAGCTGGGAGACATAATAGCTGACGTGTCTGCACGGACTGAGCACTGAAGCTGTGGCTCGCCTCAGCTCCGCGCGTGCGGCCCACTCACTCATTCTCTTAGTAAGCCTACGAAGTACGTACCGTCATCGTCTGCACTTTACAGGTGAGGACATGAGGCCCAGAGAAGTTGGGAAACCAGCCCAAGGCCCACAGCAGGTGAAGCAGCCCCGATGCTCGCCCGTGTATTTGGGGGAAAGAAAAGGGGGCTTCGCCTCCGAACAGTTAGCGGTGTTACGCCGAGGGAGGGGGCTAGGAGCCATGTGAAGGGTCTCCTTTGGGTCTTTCTCAAGTTGCAGGCTTTCTGCCACGCGATGGGTAACGTTCATTATCGCACACCCGAGTCTGCACGAGGGTTAGGACCGACCGAAGCAGAAACACAGCTCCGCCCTCCCGGCGCCCTGCGGGCCGCCAGGACGATAGGTGGGAAATATCCCGAAACAGTAAAGCCACACAGACAGAGGCTGGGAGGGGATGGGAAGCAGCTGCTTAGTGGGAACGGGGCTTTGTTTTGGGGGGCAGAGAAGACAGCGGTGCCAGTTGTGCAACCCTGGGACTATAGGAAGCGTGCGGGATGCTAGCGAATGGCTCACTTCAAATGGTCAGTTTTGTGTTATGTGAAGTGACTAGCACTTAAAAGTAAAGAGTCTGGGGTCGTCCTCGCGGCTCACTCCTGTCCACTGCTTCCATCCGCTGGGTGACCCTCCCTCCTGTCCCTGAGGCAGGCGCTCCAGCTGAGACTTCCTCCTGAAGCTTTGACCCCTCTGCGAGAGGACAGGGTCGTGGGTCTCAGGGGTGTCCTCTGGGGAAACTCCGAGGAGCAGGTGGCATTTATCAGGCCCTTGGAGCCTTGGGAGGTGGTTCTGGGGGACCAGCTCGTCCCTCCACTTTGCTCTGCCCCACAGTGTCCAGATTCACTCTGGGACAGACCCCAGGGCCTGGCTGCCTCGGGGTGTGGGGCAGGTAAGGGGCCATTGTGCCCTTATCTGGACCGAATCGTTGTGGTATCACATGGTCATTTCAGGTAAGTTATTCTCCCCTGCAAACCCCTCCGTCCTTTGGATCTGATCCGCTGAGTCTCCCCGGGCACAGAACAGGAAAGCTGCTCTAAGGGGATGAAGGAGATGAGGAGGCAGAGCGCGGAAGCTCCCCAAGCAACCTCGTGACAAATTGTCTCCCACTCTGCTGTCCCTCAGGAGAAGCCCGCTCCACAAAGGCGTGAGGGTCCCACTGGGCCTGCCTCGTGGCCTCGGGGCCTTGGCTGGGGGGCCATCCTCATTCCTGATTTCAACAACACTTCTGGGAAACCAAGTTGCTGAGACAGGAAGAAGGGAGAGAGAGAGAGAGAGAGAAGGGAGGGCACCATCAGAGGCCGGTTCGGGGGGCAGGCCCGGCCCGTTTCCCTCCCTCCCTCCTGCGAACAGCAGCCCTCAGATTATGTGCACGGAGCGACACGACCTGCACGGAGCGGCACGACCTGCACGGAGCGACACGCCGTCTGTGTTTCCCTCTCTGCTCTGCCGCTGCCTAGAGGGGTGACCCCGGGCTAGTTTCTCTGCCTCCCGGAGCTTGGGCTGGTCTGCCTGTAAAAGGAGCAGGACCAGCAGCCCCTCCGCAGGCAGCAGGGGCTGGGATGGGCGACCGGACCCCCGGAGGCCAGCAGGCCGTGGGAGGGCCTGTTAACCCAGAGCGACAACGTCACGACAGCAGCGTAGGAAATGGGACGGTCACCGAGAGCCACGCATTTTCATTTTCAAAAATTTCCTGCACCCACTTTATTTGTTTTCCCAGGGTTAAGCTCCCTGGGTGTCAAGAGCTGGGCCTCACAACAAAGGACTTGTTGCCACGCAAATAAGAAGACGGGGGCCAGGAAGGGGATCGGGGGGAGGAGGTGTGCTGTCCTGTGTGGGGACCCAGGGAGGTCATGGGCACCGGTTGCTACCCAACCATAGAGGGCAGCCAGACAAAACCTTCTCTCCTTACGGCACGAGGCTGCAGCTCGCTCTGGGTGAGGGAACCCCAGAGCTCCTGAACCCCACACGGCTTCAAGAGAGGCAGCTTGGTGCTGGAGGAAAAGGTTCGGAAGCCAAATCTCTGCCTCCTAGGGGACGCGAGGGCCCCCGAGGGGGACACGCCACCTCTCTGGGCCTCAGTTTCCTCACCTGTGAAGTAGAGGTAATAACCCTGCCTTCGCGGGGTGTGGGTGAGTTTGCTAGAGCCACTGTAAACAAGTAACACAGACTGGCTGGCGTCGGCGACAGAAATGGATTGTCGCGCTGTTCTGGAGCTGGTGAGGCGTGAGCTGGGCTGGATCCTTCTGAGGGCTGGGAGCATCTGTCCCCGGCCCCCCTCCTTGGTTTCTAGATGACCACCCTCTCCCTGTGTCTTTCACATCGTCTCCCCTCCACGTGTGTCTGTCTCCGTGTCCAAAGTTCCCCTTTTTACAAGGACACCGGTCATACTGGGTGAGGGCCCACCTTAATGAGCTCATCTGATCTAATTACCTCTGTGAAGACCCTCCCACCAACTAAGGCACATCCCTACGGCGTTAGGGCGGGAGATAGGGACACAACTCAATCCACAATAAGGTGGCTATGATGGCGACAGGCGATCAGGGATGCGGAAATATCCGTAAATGTGCTCCCTTTACTTGTCTTGGGGACATTTCTATTGTCCTCATCTCACCTGGACAGTAAGTAAAAGCAGCTCGTGTTGGGTGGTTCCCTAGCGATCCTAGATAATTCCACTGCAATCTGTGATGGATGCGGGCCGTGAGCTCAGCGCGGACTGTCACAGTGGCCCACAAACCCGCTTTGGTGACTCCTTCCAGACCTGTTTCTCCTTCCCCAAGCTTCAGGCCTCTTCACTTGACAAGCAGTCTGGTGCGGTAGCCACAATCCCAGGCCCAGAGTCAGGCCAGCCTGCCCCCAGTGTCCCACCCATTCCTCAGCAATAGCACTCTGCCACGCTCCCGTCACAGGAAATGAATTGCACACTTTGTGCCTGGAATGCAGTTTGATCTTGAATCAAATCCATCAAGTTTACAGATACTCAATACCTGTCCTCTGCTCTATGGCATGTCCCCTCGTGGTCCCTGCCCGCCTGGCTGCTCATCGAGGCTCCGCTCTCTTTGCGTCAGTTTTGAATTTGGACACTTGCTTTGCACCACATGCTTTAGTATCTATTTTGTAAACAGGGCAAGAGTTCCTTAGCCCAGGGCATGATGGGTAAAAAGAGACACGTCCTACCCTGAGACCAGCAGGTCTTTCGGACATTTGCCATGTCCCTAGCGCCAGAAATCCAGCTTCTGCCCTGGAACAGGCTTCTCCTGAGGGCTCAGCAGCGCGGGCAGAGCGGGGGCAGCCTTGTCGTGCTCCCAGCGCCCTGTGCTGGGGCTGCTGAGCGGAGACAAGCTTCAGGGCCCAGGGACTAGGTCTGTCCCTGCCCCACGCAGCTAGCTCAGGTGCACCAGGTGGGACTGTGAGGAACTTTCCCGCAGGAGGCGTCTGTGACCTGGGAATGACATGCAAAGAACAGTGCTCTGACCGGCTACGCTGGGGCTCCAAGATCCTGGGCGGGTGGGCAAGGTTTCCAAGGCGAGAGGCGGCATTTCTGATGCCAGGCAGGCCGGCAGAGGAAGATACTGGGACAGGAAGTAACTTGGAAGGTGGGCCCCTGCACAGAAGGGCTCCTCCTTCTCTGTGGGGACCTGGACCCTGGGGGTAGGGCAAAGGGGTGCCAAGTATTGTAGGGGCAGTGGCCACGGCCCAGGAGCAAGCTGGGCCAATCAAGGGACAGGCATGGTCAGCCTGGAGAGTTCTGAAGGCAGCCATGTTGGTGACAGTTGTCAGTTATTCTGTTCATGTTCCTGAGGTGCATCCAAGGCCTCCTGTAAGATGGTACGACGCAGCCCAGCCACCCTCTCCACGGGGCCGGGGCATGGGTTTGGGGGTAGGTCAGAGAGCATGAAGAGCAGCCAGGGCCTTGTGAGACCAGAGGTGTGATGACACCAAGAGAGAAACCCCCACCCCCACTGGGGAGAGGGCATCCCAAGGCAAGCCCACCATGGCCCCCCTACCGCCAGCCCTGGAGAATCAAGGTCAGACTTGAATGAGCAGGCTGGTGGGGAGACACAGCCACCAAGAGAGTTAATCCCTTCTGGTGGTTTTCCTGCCCAAAGACTGGTGTCCAGGACTGCATGCTGTGAGCTGCACCGGGGTCGGGCAGAGGGAGCCAGTCCGGGGCCAAGAAGACCTGCCCCAGGAAGTCCAAGTTCAAACTCCAGGAGGGCCTAGCTGGGAGGCTCACAGCAGAATCAGGGGGGCAGTTACAGAGTGTAGCGTTTAGAACCACTCATCTGTGTCTTCCCTCCTCCCTGACCACATTTCCCAGCACTGCCCTGGAAACACCCCGGCTCCTGGCCTCTCTGTGAACCCCGGATCAGGGCCTTGGCACCTGCCACACTTCTCCCCAGAACCTCCGCTCCAGACTTCATTCTGAGTTTGTTCACCCAGCACCCCAGACAGTGCCCCCTAATCCCAGTGGGGAAAAGAGCCATCCTACAGATCCCCTACATTTTCTTTTACTGCCAGCACTGGCTCCCTAAAATTACATTTACAGGATGGACGGTTGTTTATCTGATTGTCCTGTTTGCCCAAGTAGAACATAAGCCGCACGCAGTAACTCTGTGTGCTCACAATTGACTCCCCAGGGGCTCCGACAGGGCCTGGCACATAGTAGAGGCTCAGTAAATATTTGCTGAGCTAATGCTTCAAGGCGATGGCTGTCCTCTGAGCTTCCCCCAGCATTTCAGGAACTGGAGTGTCAGCCTGGCTTAAAGGGGCAGGAGCGAGGCAGGGGCCATATTTATGAGCTGCAGTTCTCTCCACCGAGACCTGTAGAAATTCAGTCCGCATCTCCCTCTCTGCCCCTGGGCCGTTGCCCCCCGGGAGCCCCAGTCCTCCGCAGTGGCCCGTGACCACACCTCGCACGTGCCCTCTGCCGTGCCTTCGCTCCCGTGTTGTCTCTTACAACACCCTCCTTCTTCCCTGCTCTCCAAACTCTTGCTCCTCTTTCCGGCCAGAACCATTCGTCCTTCAAGGGCTAGCTTGAGGCTGTCAAAACTTCTTGCAAAAACCTATTTGTAGCTCAGGAAGGGAATATTCCCATCCCTGGGAACCCAGAGCACCTCTTTATATAGCAATTAAAGCAGCTTTCCTAATCGGGCCTCATTAGACCTATCGGGGTTCTGGCCTATTGGAAGGTGGTGAGATTCTTAAACGTGTGACTGGAGGCTTGGGATCTCTAGCACTTGGCATATACTAAGTGCTCAATGAATGCTTATTTAATTGAATAACAGTGACGCTCTTCTCTGAGAATTAGCTGGGGAAAAATGAATGAAAAGGTGCACTGCATGTTAACAATGCCATCACATACTTTAAACCCCCAAATCTTTATTTCCAAAAAGCAGTCATCTTACAGGGTGTATTTTACCATCACCGTCTTATAAACGAGAGGTTGTGGGAGCTGCCCAGGGTCACACAGCGAGTTAGAGACAGATCCAGGCTTGAACATTAGACGTATATTTAAAAACAAAATGGCTTATATTCAGTTAAATAGCTTACTTTCAGTTATTTTTATCCTTGCAAATTCAGTGTGGGATTCTAGAAGATGCCACAGCGAGATATAAACAGGCATGGATTTGTAAACCTGATTCTAATATGCCAAAGGGTAAATAAAACCAGTGTGTCCTCTCCCACCAGGACGAAAATAACTTTGTATTGTCTGAACGGCATCTGCCCCAGATGAATCAAAACTGTGGGCTACAATGAGATCCCATAAATCGGTGATGCCTGATTAACATTTTTCTGGAGGCCAGAACAGCTAGTTCAGCTTACATTGGGACTTAAAAAGGCAAGAAGGGTATTTATAGCAACAATAAGAGCTGATTGCAAGTATCTGTATGCCAATTAAATTTATTCTAGTAAATCTTAGAATTCCGAGTTCAGAGGCTCTCACATTGGGCTCATCAGCTTCAGCAGCAGTTTAAAATTTAGATTTTTAAAACCCCCACTGAAGCTAAGAATAGAAAAATGAGAGGATAGCTCTGGAGTGGAATCTTAGGGCAAATTCAGCTCACCGAAATGAGCTCAGTCCCCGAAGAAATAAAATTTTACAACAGTTGAAATGAAATGAAAAAAATAAAACAGTACCCATAAAAAGCATCTTTCCAAATAATAAACTCTGCCATTTAATGGAACTTACCAGAACATGAAAATTGTCCTTTGAAGCATTTCCAGGAACTCCTTAAACTACATACTTCCATAGTGAAAACTAATGTATTCTTAAACTTCCATAATTTTTTACAGAGAAGTTGGTTAACAATATGCACCACCTACAAACCTGAATAACAGACAAGCGTTCAAACACCTAAAAAAAAATAAATAAATAAATAAAGAGTTGGATAGAAACACTTTCACACCATTACAATGATTTTTTTTCCTTTCTTTTAATGATAAAGGAGCAAATGCTTCTTAAGTAGAAAATCTGGAAATACAGAAAAAATTTTAAAGGAACAGAAAAGAAAAAGACTTTTGTCCCAATGCTCCCAGACACAATCGTAGCTAACGAGTTGGGATATTCCCTTTTACTTTGTTTTGTTTCCTCTAAGCTTGGTTTTTACTGTTTCTGTGTTTGCTGTTAGTTATTTGCCCCTGGTTTTATTCTGAACAGTGCCGGTGACCCGGTAAGTGGAGGTCAAGGGAGGGGCAAAAAGCCGACCTGCCATCCAGGCTGTGATCGTAGGTGAATTATTTCTCATCTCTAGGCAGGAAATGAACACAGGTCGGCTCTGAGAATGTGAAGAAAAGCATCACACCCTCTGTCTACAAGATTGCACAACAACCCATCGCACCCTGCAGACAAGTTCACGGCTCAAGTCCAAACTCTTCACCAGCCAGTAACTCAGGTTCAACACCGTGAAGTGGGTGGTTTTGAAGACCTCTTGGCAGCTTACAATTCTATCTTCTTGGGGAGAAGGGAAGGGACTGGAAGAAAAGTTGGTAGGAACCTTTGGCGCGAGGCTTGCAGCATCTCTGTCGCAACGAAAGGTATACATGTCCCATTTCTAGAACTTATTCATGTTTTAACTGAAAATTAATTCATGTTTGAAATTTGCTGTTTGCCTCCCTAGAGATCATAAGCTCCATTAGGGTTCCACATTATAATTTTCAAGGAATTAAAAACATGACTCCCATGCAAATATATAGTGAACACATGTCCAAGATTTTACCCAACTCATTAATTAATGAGGGAACTAGTTAAGATGTTATAACTGGTTCAAGGGATCTTTTGAAGAACAGACATTTATTTATAGAGGCAATCAGGAATGCAGACATGAATGTTTGCTAATAGTTGCAAAACTTGTCACTGTCTTATAAAGCAACAAAAGGTGTTTGGGGTCATCTTTTCTACAAAGTAGAAAGAAAGTGATCTCTACTGGAGAAGATTCATTAGCAGTGCCATTGGTTTTCTACAATTTAACTTCTATTCTTACGGTTGTAATACAACCAGGTCAATAGAAATATACTCAAGAGAACCCACCTCTGTAGAAACCAATCCTTTCTAGAAAATCTGTTCAATTATGCCCCTCACTCCAGAAGGATGCCCAGACTTCTCCTTTGTTCTTTTCCAAATCCTGGACGATTTCTTCTGCAGGTCAGAGGTCAGAAAATGTCCAGCACCTTCAGCCTTTGGGTTTGCAACGCCCTACAAATCCTTGGGATGTGTCTGAAAATATGTGCAGGATGAAATTTAAAAAGTGGGGGTCAGGGTGAGAGAGAGTTTAAACTTTAAATCAAACAGAAAACGCTCTCTCCAGCAGTGTTTTATGCTGGATTTTGGGGTAAGTAAAAGAGCCACTGAATTAATATTCCTGTCCATCATTCAATTGTCTGTTCATCCATCCATCCATCTACATTACAAACACTAAACACCTGCTGTGTACTAGCCACCTACTTGAAGGCGCTTTCCTTCCATGGGTCTTGATTTTTCCCACCAGATGGTCAGTATTCTCAGTTCAAGGAGGAAAGTGGCGAGTGAGACGCGAGATGCACATTCGTGAGTGCAGTTAGAAGAGCGAGTGGCGACTCCCGGCAAGCTTCCACTGCGCAGCTTAGCAGCGGGGTGAGGACTGTGGGCATGGCCGGCAGCTCAAAGCCGCGAGGGACCAGAACGATAGGAAATGGTCGATCGAGGCGCGGTGTTTCCTGTTCCTGCGTGCATGCAGGGGAGAATGACTGTTTATGCCGCTTTGTATAGGTCCAGCCACGAGCGTTGCGGTTGGTACACACTAAGGAACCAAATTATTTGGGTTCTGTTTTTAGTTTTTTTTTTTTTAAAGTCTGTTGGCAGCTGGCAATAGTAACGTCCAAAGAGGCCTGGGGTCGAGGCGGGGGCGGGGTCAGCTCAGGCAGGTCTGAGTTGGAGCCGCAGAGAGGAGGGGTTTGTGGACGCGGCGCGGCGCTGCAGGCACAGGGCTCCGCCTGGGTGGAGGGGGCGTGGGTGCTGTGGGGAGGGCGTGCTCCGGTGAGCGGGACTCGCGCCACAGGAAATGGATGCAGTCCGAATCCCGGTGGTGCCCCGGGACGTTGTGGCGAAACTGCCCTGCTGGTGCAGGAGGAGCGAGTCCAGAACCCCAGCTCTCTTGAAGACACCGAGCCGGGTCCCCCACCGGGCACCTGGCCGCTTGCACCTCTTTCGCCGCGGGTGAGTAAGTTTTGCGGGCGGTTCCATCCGCAGATCCGGGTCGAGGAGCAGGTCCCGCGGGTCCCTGGGCCGCGCTCGCGTGCCTGGAGAGCAGGCGCCTTTCCCGGCCGGCCGCGTCCCGGAGCCTCTCCGGAAGCCTTCCTGGTGGTCCCCGAAGCCGGCTCATGCATCATTTATGAGCCGGGGCCCGGCGAGCAGGGCTGCGAGGGGCGGGGGCGGCGGCGGCGCGGGCCGGAGCTGGACCCGGCGCACGGTGAGTGGCCGCGTCCGCACCCCGAGCCCAGGAGGCGTCTGGGGACCTAGCGACGGGCGGAGCGCACTCCCTCCCCGAGAGCCAGGGGGTGGAGAATGGGGAACGGAGGGGCTCGTTCTGCGCCCCTCACCTTCCCGTCCTCCGCCCCGGTCCCGCGGCAGGTGGCGTGAGCCCCGAGGGTCGTCTGGGGAGTCAGCGGGGCTGCAGGGCGGGCGAGGTGGTCCGGGCACTCGGCCAGCCGGAGTTCCGGGTCGGGAGCCGACGCGCGCGAACTTCGCCGGTTGCCGGCGGGTCTTCTTTCCACTCCCTGGAGGGGAGCTGGCGGCTGTGGCTCGCTGGATGCCCTTGCGCGCGAGCAGGACCCAGACCCCCAAGGCCGCGGCGGGCTCGCTCCCGGGAGGGCGGCGGACGGAGGGGAAGCTCGGCGGGGGCTTGGGAAGTGTTCCGCCGTGAGGGACTACTGGGGTGGCACCGGCGGCGTGGGGCTCTGAGCCTCCCAGGTCGGGACGGAAAGGACCCAAATGGAGTTCGCGCGGTGCAGGCGACCACAGCAGGGGGGGAGCTCTGGGGCTGCAGCGGGAGGCCGTCTTCCCGCGTCCCTGGGGGGCGCACGCACCCTGACTTGAAGCATCGCCCTGCCCGCTTTGGGCGCACAGCGCAGGGGCCTCCGGCGATTGCGGCATCGAGAATGGGCGCTCCTGGCGCCCCCGGCTGTACGGCGCCGGCCGGGACAACAAAGGGAAGCACGGACAGAGGAAGAGTTTTGCTGTGCGGGAGAGTCGGGGCACGAGGTCAGTTTCCTCGAAAACCAGCGCCGAGAGGAGCCAGGGATTTGACCCAGGGGTGGGATACACAGCTCCAGACCCCCTTATCTTTGGCGATCCCCCCATCCATGACGATCCCGGATCCGTACCAAGCCGCGCGGCGGCCGACGCTCTCGGGGCAGCCAAGTTACTCCGGCAACCCCCGCCCCCAGGCGGCGGCGGATTCCTCGAGTCTTCCCGCTCCCCGGACCCGCCCCGCAGCCCATTCTTTTGTGTCCTGCGGCCCGGGAGAGGCTCCTGCCGCAGGGAGAGCGAAAGCAGGGGGCCCGGCCTGGTGGCGGGTTGGAGGGAAAGACGGGGGAAACCGGCGCCCCAAGTTTCCTGCAGCAACAGGTCGCGCCTGCAACCCGCAGCGGCTGCTGACCTTTCTCCTGTCCGGCTCCAGAAAGGGTTTCCCGGGGTCCTTCGGACGGCGGCTGACCTCGTTAACACAAGGTGTGTGATTGGAGTCCTTGAACGTAGCCCCCCCCCCCCCCCGCCCCGCGCCCCACCATAGACCCACTGGAGACTCGACAACTGCGGTTCTAGGAGTATGTTAGGTTGAACCGTGTGATATTGCCGGGTTTTGTGACCCCGAGACTTGAATATCGGCAACTTCATGTGATTCAACTTGCGTGACGATTACTTCTTAGACTTTCTTTGTCACTCACGTGTGAGTTTACTCTTTCAAAATCCTCGGAGCAGCCCTGTCTTGTGAGTGTGAGAGGAATGAAGCTTCAGGAGCGGAGACCCTTTGTTGGCCGGGTGCTGTCCCCAGTCCCTCTCTAACCTTCCGACTCTAGTGGAAACCCCCACCTTACAGATGAGCAGGAAATCATGGCGAAGGTAAAGCCCTGCTCACTGTCACAAAGTTAGAAGTGGGACTAGAGACTCCTGCCCTGTTGTCTTCTCAGCAGTGTTCGGTTTAGTTTTGTTTTCTTAACGTGTCCCATAATATGTTTTATGAACTTCCTTATGGCTCCATGCTGGGCCGTTTTCTGTGCCTCTAGTACAATGACGCAGACAAGTGCATCAGAGGACAGATTGAAATAATAAAACTCTAAGCTCAATGTTGTTTTGTTGGTACTGTTCAAATGCAAAGGAAATAGGTTCATGGGGGAGGTGCGGCGGCGGTCAAGAGCTAGCTAGCTCTGAGATTAGGTAAAGGTCAGGATGCTTTGTTACAAATGCTAGAAGCCAACTCTAGGAAATTTTAGGAGAAAAAGAACTGGGTTACTGAGTGGCTTAGAGAAGTGACAGGAAGGCTGGCTAGCCAGGTGCAGGAGTCAAGGGGAGTGGGACTCGGGACATGCGACAGGCCCCCTGGTTGGTATATGGCCTCAGCTGCCACCGTGGGACTCTGGATGTGGCTCCTGGCGCTGCCTCCCTCGTCATTTCTAGAGTGAATTAGAATCAGCCTCTGTCTCAGTGTGTCTCTCAGGAGTAAGCGTCTGACTGGCTGAGTTTGAGTCACCACCCCCCGCCCCCACCCCAGGGCACAGTTGGGGCACCTCAGGTGGCCTCACAGTGAGAGTCAGGGCTGCCACCCATAGACTCACAACGCTAGGCTCAGAACTTGGGCAGTGCCCATAACACCCCGCATCCCCAAAACCCCAGATGACAAACATTCAGTGCAAAGACGCTTTTATAAGAATTTCCATGAAGAGTTCCATCAAAAGAAGAAGACAGAGATGAAGCTGGGTGTCAGTATGTTTGCCTTTAAACCAGGGCTTGTGGAAGTGCCCAGCTCTGGGCTCCAGGCTCACGATCATGTGACATATTTGCTTGAAGTTCACGTTCATGCGCCCCTTCCCCTGTTTGAACTCAGTGCATTTGGAGTGCAAACCAGGCAGCTAAGCCCCATAAATCAGAAAAATGGTGACATGACCTCATTGGTTAGTCTAGAGCCTGTGTAAGCAGATAGCCCCTGAGGGAGCAATTTCCAAAGCCTGCAAAGTCGAGGGTCCCAGCAGAAAGGATGCCCCCAGAAGGGCAGACCAGTTGTTCTGTCCTCGGTGACCCCAGTCAGGAGACAGCCTGCTGCCTGGGTCTGAGGAAGTAGCTACAAGTGATCCAACACCTCCCTTCCAGAGGGCACAGGACTGCGCATACACAACTGCTTGATACAATGTCGGAAAACGTAAAAAAGACCCTTTTGTCAGTCCTGCCTCAGGCCTCCACACTTGATCTCAGCAGTCCTTAGCGGGTGCCTCCTGTGTGCCTGACTGGGGGCACAGAGGTAAGTAAGTCAGGGACCCCACACCGCAGCTGGGCTGGGTCAGTTAAGTGCATGGTAAGAGGACTTTGGGGAGCCTTTGCCTTACTTCCGCCGTCCTGCAGTCATGTGGGGACCCCGAGGTGTCTTTGGAAAATGGTATGAGTGAGCCAAGGGACAACAAAGGAACAGTGCTGCTTCTCACAGCCTTAGATGTCTTAAGAATCAGCCACCAAGGGAGCGTGTTAGAAATGAGGTCCGGTACTGTGCATGTTAAATAAACACCCCATTTTGTGCTGATGCAGCTGCTGGCCCATGAGCGTTCTCCTGCGTCCTATGTGGACAGTTGTGGGAGCAGCTCTCAGTCGCTCTTGCTGCCTGTGTGCTCTACCAGGCAGGTGCCCAGACCTTCCCTTTGGGCAGTCAGGTAAGGCTGAGGTGAAACACTCTTCGTTTTTTACTTGACTTTCATCAATTGTCTAGGGTTTCACACGTAGTGAGGTTCTAATATTTTCCTAAAATTTGCTCTATATTCTAAGAGGGACCTACACTTTGGAGCAAGATGTAAAGACATCCGGACGTGGGCTCCAGGTGCTTTCTAGCTCACCTGGCATCCACCTTGGAGCAGTGAGAACTAGCACCTCACCTGGGACTTCCCTTCCCCTGCTGTTTCTCGGAGAGAGTTTGAAAGTCTGTCTATTCCGAGCTCTCCCCTGGGCATTCTGCCACGTCCCTCCTGCCGTGTTTCTCTCCACCCCTGACTGAGGCTTGGTGGCATTACCAGGAAGTCAGCCTTTCTTAGCAGCTGAGCCTTTAATCCTGCCAGCTGCTGTGCTCCCTGCATGCCCTTCAGCAGAAAATAAGATGAGATGTGAGTGTGGTGTGAGTGTGTTACAAGGTTTGTGCATTGTGTGAGATGTGTGAGCATGTGTGGTGTGTGTACCTGTGTGTATATATGTGGTGTGTATGTGTAT